>JAHWFO010006055.1:5378-30370 GCA_023313115.1 Rhysida immarginata | reverse complement strand
GGGTAAAAATAGATGACTTGCCTTATCCTACTTGGGAGGCGGGGGGGTACTATAATTTCTTTTTAATAAACGTATAAATGTATTTCTGCTGCACTGCTAAAGGTCCTCCTTGGAATCTTTACAAGATTTTATTTATAATCAATTACTATATAGTTTTTTTATTTTTATTATAAGAAAGGTAGCATTTAGACACCTTTAAAAAATCAAATTTATTAAATATTGTAGATATTTCCTCACTTAAAATTTAATAAACTTGAAAATTTTTCTTTATTATAGAAAATTCTTTTTTCCACATAAAAGACTATACCATAAAAATAGATCATGTGATTTTCGGTCAAGCCAAAGAGAATTGTAATACACTTAAGTGCCAAAAGTCTTGGGAGCGCCGAATGCAAATTTTCAGCTATCGTTTGCATCGCGTAAAAGGTGTTTAAATAGGCAAAGCAGTATCAGCGCTGTCAAATCTACTATTAGCAGTCGTTTGAAGCGTCTTGTAGCGTGATTATGGCTACACGACGAGAATTATCAGAGTTTAAACGCAGAATGATAGTCGGAACCAGATGCATGGGACATCCCATTTCTAAAGCAGTCTAGGGATTCGACATTCCTCGATCCAAAGTGTCAATGGGGTACAAAGTGTACCTCATTTCAGCCATTACCTCCCACCATGGATAGCGCAGTGGCCGACTACGGCTGCTAAATGCTCGTGATCAGCGACATCTGAGCAGAATGGTCCTTCGTAACAGATGCATGTCACTATGTCAATTAACAGCCACAGTCAATGAGGGGCATACTAGAAACGTTCTATATGAGGTCAGTGCTGCGAAATTTGGCCCTGATGGAATATGGCAGCAAAAGACCGACAAGAGTGCCTTTACTCACAGCACGCCATCGGAGGCTGCGCCTCGCCTGGGCGCGTGAAAATATTCATTGGACCTTAGATGACTGGAAACTCATAGCTAGGTCCGATGAGTCATCATTCAAGTTGGTGCCAGCTGATGATGGGATTCGTGTGTGGTGCAGACCGCATAAGGCCATGGACTCAAGTTCTCAGGAAGCACTGTGCAAGCAGATGCTGGCTCTATCATGGCGTGGGGCGTCTTTAGATGGCAGAGTTTGTCAAATTGGACCTGCCATTGACTGGGAGTCGTTATCTCCAGTTACTTGGTGGCCACTTGCAGCATTTATGGCCTTCATTTACCCTAACAACAATGGGATGTTCCAGGAGGAGAATGCTCCATGTCACTGGGGATGTAAACTATTATACGCGATTGGTTTGAGGAGCATTCTGTTGAATTCCAGCAAAGAATTAACCAGCTAGATCGCCAAACATGAGCACAATCAAACATATTTTGGATATTATCAAACGTTCCATTCGTGCACAAAAGCCTGCACCTGAAACACTCGCGCAATTATGGGCGGCTATCGAGACTATATTGCTGAACATCTCTTCAGAGGACTACCAACGACTGATAGAGTCCTTGCCATGTCGAGTTGCTGCACTTCGCCGGGCAAAAGGGGATCTGCACGATGTTGAATAGGTATCCCAAGACTTTTGGTACTTCAGTGCAAAAGTCAGTCATGGATAGAAGAAAGAATAGACCTAGAAGGGTCGATCATTTCTACAATTTTATTTATTTTTCTGTGAAGTTAAAATTTATTTTTCATTTCAGGTGTCGTTATTTTCATTCTTCTGAAAAAGGATTCTCCAAAAGAATGTTCTTTTGTTGTATTGGACGCGAAGACTTTCAAAGAACTGGGGAGAAGTGATTTCAAAGCAGATGATGTCATTCCATTAGTATTTCACGTTATGTTTCGGAAAAAAGATGAGATATTATTTAGTTACTGACATGCTATTTTTTTTTCTTCTTTGCCTCCAAACCTAATCAACTTTAATCTTAGAACGAGATGACAATAATGCGATAATGCAATTTTTTGAGAACTCATAAGCATTTCTACACAGAGTCCAAAGCCATTTCCACAACTTTACCATCAAGGTTGTAATCTCTCACATCATAATGAAGTGTCACTTTTGTATATATGGTGATAATGATTCATTTTATAAATGCAATCTTTTATTATATCTCGTATAAAAACATTTTGTATAATATTTTAATGTTATATATACATGGATTATATATTTCTTGATATAAAAAAAATAAAAGCTTATCTGTATAAGTAGTTCTTAACATTTTTCTCTCTCAATAAAAATATTGTGAGAATTCAATGTGAATATGTAAAATAAAACTTAAGCTAACAAAAATAAAATTATTTTATTACGTTGTGGGTTGAAATAACCATCTACGTTTGCGTGATTTGTTTATTCTGGGTAGGTTCTGGTTATATCATTTTAAGTTTTAAGGTTTCATAAATAACATTTCATTCATCCTCTTTAAATCTCTATGAAACGGTCCTTCTCTTTAAAAAAAAAATCATGCCAATTTCATTCCGAGAATCACGCCTCATTGGTAGGATAATGCAATTGTTTACTGGAACCGCCCCTTTCAGACAGGATCAGATCAGATGGTTGATCTAACTGTCCCTGTTCAAACCTGAAAAAATTATCACAAGATATAGGTAGAAATGTTTATAATTTTGAAGCTTATTCTTGATAAAACGGGAAAGTAAATCAAATAGTCAGGCAAGAGAGACAGACAGACAGAAAAGCTACGTAGGACGATAACGGCGAATTTCATCGAGGTACAGTATTATATTTTAGTTAAATTATGATATGAAATGCTAGCTGTCTGTACTAACAGTAAGATATCTTTTCCATTTGCTTTATGACATTTGTTATCTTAAATTTAAAGATCACAAACCAGACCAAAATAGAAATACCAAATGATGTTTACACTCCATTAAAAATCCGCAGCTGTAAAAATAAGGCTTCAAAGGCCTTGGATTGGAGGGAGGGGGAAGTGCGTCTGTAGCATAATAAACAGTCCCTTA
The DNA here is from genome assembly GCA_023313115.1 of Rhysida immarginata. Taxonomy (NCBI): domain Eukaryota; kingdom Metazoa; phylum Arthropoda; class Chilopoda; order Scolopendromorpha; family Scolopendridae; genus Rhysida; species Rhysida immarginata. The sequence goes on along the minus strand of JAHWFO010006055.1, from coordinate 27,421 downwards.
TTTGATAAAATATAAAAATTGTTTAAAAATATTATGCACTCTAAGATTATACTATTTAGTTTCTACAATATATTTAAGCTGTATACTGAAGAGGTTTGTGCTATTTCTGTGCATATTTAAAATAAACAATAAAATTTAAAATCTCGCCACGTATAACGTGAGATCTGTGCTTCGATTTATAAATGCAAAAGAATACACGACCATATGAGATCCACTGTCAAATTAAGGAATATTAAAGTAATGTCATGGTGAAGTGCAGCGAAGGTGCCCGTCTTTTGATGTGGGTCGCGAGAGTACATCTATATAATGAACGACCGGGCACCCTCCCTGTCATTATGAATGATATGATACGATGTGTAGATGAATTCGTCAAACAAACTCAGCGTCACACACCTGACGAAATCCATGAAAAATTTCCACATTTTGAGAGGAAGATCCTCTCTATGCGAGCACTTTTCCTGAGTGGACTACAGGCAAAGTGTATGATGAAGAAATCCAGATCCTTGTCACAAGATAAGAGTCATGTCCATAGTGTTTATATAGATAAATAGACTTATTTATGCAGAAGTAAAGTATAATTTTATTAAGAATTCTTTATTGTTACCTTTCAATTCTAAAACTAGTACTAATTTCCTAACGACCCTCGAAATAAAAAATATGTTTATTAAATTGATTTTATTACATTTATAAAAATATATACAATTTATAAAACAAAAATAAGCCCAGGAATAATAAAAGATTTAAACGGTCGTATTAAATTTCTTTAATAATCGATCGACGCTGACAACATTTCACCATCCAAAGAGTGAGCAGTAAGATCAAACACTGAGTGGAAGATAAAGAAACCTAACAAATTACTTAAGCATTTGCTTCTAAACTAAAATTGCCAAATTTAACATAATTTATTCTTTTGACATAAATTACCAAAAAAAACAAAACAAAGAAAGAAACCACCCATATACGCCTTGCCATAAAAAATAACGTTAACTTTGAACATTTGCAGCATGTGCTCTTCATCAGACATTATAAACCTTTAAAAAACAGAACTATGAAAAATAATAGACGGTACAAACATTAAGAAAATCAAAATTAACATAATAAGTGCAATTCCTGCTCAGTCGTGTGATGAATTAGCCAAACAAGCCTCATCATTGTTTATTAGCATAATGCTTTTTTGAAGGTTATAGTCAATAAAGAAAAATTTGGTGCTTTGCCAATCAAGGATATATGAAGACGTGATAATGGCATGCTAGAGCGTTATTGGCTTCAATCACTCCCTGTCGTGTTAAGTCTGATTTTTTTAATAATCTGTCTGATTGTCCCACAAAGTGCCTGTCACAATTGTTCATTTGAACTTACAATTATTACTATTTCTCCCATTTTGAGGATATTTTCTTATAATTTTTAATTTCTCACAAAATTTATGGTATTTATGGTATGTAATTCTCTGCGGACAGTTCTAGTGCTGGCCATGCTTCCTGATGCTTGTCGAAATTCGTTAGCCAGTGATTCAACAGAGGACATCCGATTTGTGCGGACAACGCGTTTCAGTGTTCGGCGGTCCCTGTCTGTCATTATCTTTGGTCTACCTATCCGTTCTTGGGCTGTTGTTGTTCCATGCCGTTTCCACTTTGCGATTACATCACTAACAGTGGAACGAGACACATCCACTAGGGTGGAAACTGCTTGAACAGACTTGTTGTTGCTCATGCAATGATAGTGCCACGTTTGAAATTACTAAGCACTTCGAAACGACTCATTGTATTATTTTCGCTAGCTAAATGCCAGTATAACATTTGAAGAAACTGCTGTATATCTACGACCCATAGTTTTTATGTAAGTCAGCAGATACCACATTTCGAAAGGGTGTCCGGATAGGGTATTTTTCTAAGGAAGAATGCGAAACCGCTTTTCTGCCAATAGAGGATATTACAGCAAGTGACGTACGAAAAGTTATTTTCATTTGCGTCATAAAAATTTTTGTTGAGATTTTCCTTTTTCATTTTATGAAAAATTAAGTTAAATTAGGAATTCAGTTAGAATTAAAAATATTCTTCAGGAATTAGTGTCTTTCGAAAAAAAGATATTTCATCTCTTTATATCTGGCCAAGAAAAATTTATTACAACAAAGCCGATATGGACAGAGTTTATTTTTTTTCTTGGTAGAGAGAGAGAGAATCTGCCTCTTCATATTCATCGTCGATAATAACGTACTGTTCTTCAAATGTTACTAAGACATTACCGAAGGCAATCCCGCAGCGGAGCCCATCAATGCAGTACCACCGAAATATACAGGGGTTGGACAAAATGATAAACACCTTTTATTTTAAACGTTTTGTCGAATATCTAGAAAAATGCTCGACAAATTATCCTGAAACTTCAGGAGTGTAAAGAGCATGTTATATCTCAAATATTTCAGCGAAACTTTTGTCCCGAAGGCAAATAAGGGACCAACAATAAATTGAACAAAAAAAATAATGTTTGAGATCACCTGTAGAAAATAATGCTTAAAATGCGTTATAGTTGTAGCATATGATTATGAGGAGAATAGCACATATATTCATGTAGATATAAAGGTTTCTTTAATAAAAATCAAACTTTTTTCTTAAGTTTTTGTTTACAACATGAGAGTTTTCAAACCAATGCAATGCCATTTTCAGGAAACTTGACAAACTACAGCAAAGACAATATCCTGCAATCAGAATATAAAAATATTAAACTGCGCATGCGTAAGGAGAAAAGGTTTATACTGGTGTCCGGTCCAAAAATAAAAATTTGGAGAAAGCCCCTTATCGTTTTGTTTAATTTTCAGAACAACTGAAATTCAACTCATTCTATCGGCGAAATCTTTTTGAATTTTCACGATATTTGCTTAGGCTTTTTATAAGAGCAGCTCTATACACTTGGCTAATAAATTATGCAAAAGACAATTTGGTAAAAAACATGCGCAGTTAAACATTATTTAGTGAAAATGCTCATATTTCATCAAATATTTAATATTTTTATATTCTGGTTGTAGGGTGTTATTTCTACTGTAGTTTGTCAAGTTTCCTGAAAATGGCATTGCATTGGGTTGAAAAAACTGCATGCTATAAACAAAAAACAGTGTTTAATTCAACTTGAATAATTTAATTTAAATAATTATTATTGTTAAAGAGTTAAACAGAATATATTCTGAAAAGCAAGAAAAGCATTCATTTTTATACCAAGTCTAATAAAAACAAATTCAGATAATATATTTTTACTATAGGTCGAGTAGTGCTATTTATTCATCTATCGATCGTTCATTATAAAGCAATAGACGATAGTAATAAAATCAACACTTCACATTCTATAAGAAGAACTGAAACTTAAAATATGGTATTAGCATAAGGGAGATAAACTTTTAAAAAATGAAACTGATCAGCAAGGCAAAGAAGAGACTCGATTTTATTACTAGCTAAATAAAAGAGTTTTTTTATTACCACTTATCAAAATATTTTAGTCAAAGAATCATTCTTATTAATAAATTACGTAACTCTTGATAGGACGTGGAAATAACTTCTTTAGAAAAGCTTTATAAAGAGAAGGGAAGTTGATTAAAAGCATTTTTTTTTCTATTAAATAATAGCATGTTTGAATATAATTTAATTGCGCTCTTTGTTGCCGAAAACTAATCATTAATCATTTGCAGAAAATTAGATTTTGTATATAATAAGAAACGTTAATTTAAAAATTGAAAATTAAAAACAAATATTGAAGCTATATTATTATTAATAGTAAATACAGTCATCTTATTTTCATCTGGAGTATCTTTCGTTTGAGACATCACATAACTTATCGTATGGACATCGTATCTAGCCTGAGGTGTTTCATTTTAATAATGATCTTTTTTATTGGGGAAAGAGAGTAATGAAAAGAAACTTAATTTTTACTACATAAGAGAATGCGATAAATGCAGAAAAAGATATGGGGGTGTTTTTTATTTATTATTATTTTTTTTTTTTTTTTTGTAAAATGAGGGTATTATAAATCTGATAAGTTCAAAAATTTCTAGCTATAATAATAATTATTATTATTATTATTATTATTATTATTTTTTTTCTTTTTTTGCAAAAACTTCTTGAAGGTATTTCGCTATTAACATATCAAAGATTCCAAGATGACGTCGTTTTTGAGATCGTGCCAAGAGGAAATGGCAACTCCGATTACAGGAAAAAATAAAGGTACTATAGCAATGAATCCATAATGTTTATTTTTTGTTATTTCTGAAAGATAGAATTCGCATATATATTTGCAATATGATAAATATCAGTAATTGTTGTAACTTTTAAACCGTAATATCATATAAGTATGCCCTGAAAAGTCAATATCAAGTTCACATTCACAAAAAAAATTAGGTTTCGTAAAAAAAAAAAAAATATTAAGAAAAGTAAAATTCCAATGATAGATCAGGTGAATGATCAGAAACTTAAATAAAACAGAAGAAAACGAAATACTACATTAAATAAAATACAGAAAAGCAAACTAGCATATTGTGCTATTGATAAAGCGTGTAGTAGCATCCGTTAACACACCAATTGTCGCCGTCATGGGCAGAGCAAGTGACCTGTCGGACCTCCAAAAGGGGATGATCATTGGCTATCGGGCCAAGGGGGGCAGCATTTCAGAAACGGCCACCTTTGTGAACTGCTCTAGGGCTGCCGCTGTGAAGGTGTACCGAACCAGACAGTTTCGAGCAACCGAAGAGGCAACTGTGGGGCCCCACGGGCCATCGATCCTAGAGGCGAGCGTCGGTTACGACGTCTGGCCAAGACCAATCGGCGTGCCACTGTTGAGCAACTGACACTGCAAATGAACAGTGGAGCCACTAGGCGTGTCAGCACCAAGACAGTGCAACGATCCCTCTTGAGGTTGGGGCTCCGGAGCAGGCGTATGATAACAGCACCCATGTTGACGCCTGTGCATCGCCGAAAACGCCTCCAATTCGCAATGGACTATCACCATTGGACCTCAGCCGAGTGGCAAAGGGTTGCTTTCTCTGACGAGTCGCGGTTTCTGGTGAACAGAGTGGACGGACGATGGAGAATTCGCCGGGAAGCATCTGAAAACAGACATCCCGACACCATCGTTGGCAGACGACAGGCTGGTGGGGGAGGTGTGACTGTTTGGGGGATATTTTCGTGGTATGGTCTGAGTCCACTGATACCGCTGGAGGGTACACTGAATGCTGTTCGTTACCTGACGATCGTCGCAGACCAGGTACACCCATTTGTGTCGACAGTGTATTCTCAGGGTGATGGCACCTTTCAACAGGACAATGCTCCCTGCCATACTGCCAAAATTGTCCACGACTGGTTCGAGGAACATGAGGATGAATTCAAGCTACTCCCATGCCCACCAAACTCCCCGGACCTCAACCCCATTGATCATTTGTGGGACCATCTCGATCGTCATGTCCGCAAGCTGGACCCTCCACCACGCACGGTGATGGAATTACGGGATGCACTGATCGCAGAATGGTCCCAGATACCTGCAACCATCTTCCGAGGACTTATTGACTCTGCCACGTCGATTAGCTGCTGTGCTTGCTGCCAAAGGTGGATATTCCGGATACTAGCAGGTGGTCATGTTAATGTGTCTCGACCCTGTATGTGAACTTATTGACTTTTCATTTCATAGACAATTTTATGAGAAAAGACATTTCATACAACGATTATATTATTATGGTTTAAATATTATCTTAAATATTTCCTAAATTAAATATTTTGAATATTAAGAAAGTCCAATGTGAACATGTCTTTATCAATAGACCCTTTTCAGTTCGTTGACGGGCGGAACACGCGCCTGCGCAGTACTACTGCGCAGCAACTGCTTTCGGGGGGCAAAAAATTTCCGACACAGCCATTCTCTAGCCTGTAGCTGGAACGTGAGAACTAGAGCCTACGATTTTTGACGGGTAATAAAAGTACACGGGTGTACCTGTGACTTAAGGATCCGTGTTCTTAATACACGTGTAAATATGAATGACGGTACTCGTGTATCCGTGTACACAGGTACCGTCATCCGTGTGTTTTTATACACGTGTCCGTTCAAGACATTAAAGCTAAAATTACGTTGTTAACGTTGTTTGTTTTCTGAAAAACAGGAATCTAATAAAACTATGAACTTTTATATAAAAAAAGTCTTTATTTTTTAAACAGTTATCCTGTAAATTATTTTCTGTTTTAAGTTAACTTTGTACATTAAAACATTGCTTTTTGAGCAAATTTGATATGATGATTTTTTCCATTTTTTTTACTATTGATTGAATTTTCATGCAGGTTTATTTACTTATCGCAGTCAATCCTAGGCCTTTTTTATGAAACTCAATAATTTATCCCCTCTTTTGAATGCTATAATGGCATTCTGTTAAATAATATTTTAAATGAAACCATGCAGTTATAATATGAGATGTATTCTGTTGTTTTTAGTTACTGAGTAGTGATAAAAATTTTGTGAATTGGCATTCAATTTCTTCATTTCTTAATGAAAGTGTATGATATTTGATCAGCAATTGGTTAGTACGAGGGGAGATCAAAAAGTAAGTTGCACTAACTGGCCGCAGGAGCGCGTTGTGTGTCGCAATCTTGGGCAAAGCGGAGAAAGGGACATTGACTACGCAGACGTCGGATAGGACGGTTGCTGTGGTTTCCCGTCGTGTTTTGTGTGACTAGCGGGCTAAAAGCAATGTGGCGTCAACTGAGTGTCCACTCCAAACTTGAGGTGCGAGCAGCAATCCGATTTCTATGGGCCAAACTGGTGCATTGCACGGACATTCATCGTGAAATCACTGCACGATAACGCCACGCCTCACAAGGCCCGCCAAACGTGCGAACTGCTGCAGCAATTCAAGTGGGAGGTTTGGCACAATTCAACATCCTCCATACAGTTCCTTCTTAGCACCATGCGACTTTCAGCTTTTCGGTAAGCTCAAAACGGAACTCGGTGGACAACGATTTCGAAACGATAAGGAGGTGAAAGCGGCTGTCACCGTGTGGTTACAAAACGCTGGAGGAGATTTCTATGCATCCGGAATGAAAAGTTGGTTGATCGTTCGGATAAATGTTTAGGGTCTCTTGGGGACTATGTGGGAAAGTGAACCTACATTGTATGCTGCTATAGCCGTGTTGCTTTTGTATAGGTGGTGTAATAAATGGCCATACCGTGGAAGTGCAACTTACTTTTTGATCCCCTCGTACAAAACACCCTATCGAGCTTAAATGGTTTATTCCTCTTATGCAAATATAAATTTACAAAATTCTATATAAGATCATGGTAGAATGTCAAGTATATTTATCAATGAAGTGAACCAAATTATTTTATAACTTATGATTTTAGGAAATAAGATATATTCCTGTGATCATTCGATTGTTATAATTAGCAATTGTATATACATAGTGTAAGTGTGGTTTTTTTTCTTGAATATTATTTTTTATTGCGTTTTTCTTTCTGATATCTGATTCAACATTTTAAACGCTTGAGTATCCGTGGAACTGAAATACACGGGTACCCGTGCACACGTGTAGCTGCACGGTACACTGATACACGGGTAGTGATGCCGTAAATACACGGACGTATTAAATAAACGTGTACCCGTATATTTTGGTACACGTGAAATGGGGAGCTCTAGTGAGAACCGATAGCCTTGTTTCATATTCTTTTAGTTTACCGTTATTTTGGCTTAACACCCCTCCTTTTTTATAAAGAAAAAACAAATCGAAACAGAAATAGCAGTTACAGAAAAAATTGCAAATGCAAAAATTATCATGGAAAGAGCAAAAAAATTCCACGTTTTAGATCCAGTGATAACTGAAATCTAAATTAGATCAAATATTAAAAGTTTGTTCTTTTCTAATAAATTTGTAAACATTATAAAAATAAAATAAAGTAAAATAAATAACCAAATAAATGAAAAGGGCTTATTAGGACCTAATTATTAGGTGAACATCTTATCAATAAATCCAAGTTTTAAAAGGTTAGCTATCAGCATCAAAAATATTGTTATTTATTTCTCTTAATCATTCTGAAAAAATAAATTAATTTTTCTGAAAATAATATATATAACACGCACTATGGGTTTTTCTCGATAGGGAATATCCCAGAATGGCTTGAAGGAACTCTGGTTAGAAATGGGCCTGCAATGTATTCCGTCGGCGATTCCTCTTACGATCACGTATTCGACGGCTTGGGTCTTATGCATAATTTCACTATTGAAAAAGGAACAATAACGTATTGCAGCAAGTTTTTACGGAGTGATCGCTACAAGAGAGTCACATCGGCCAACAGGATTATACTCGGTGAATTTGGTACAACATCTCTTCCTGATCCATGCAAGACGCTCTGGGAAAGGTAAAAAGGTTTCATTTCCTACATTTTGCATAAGCCAATTTTTAGTTGCATTTGCCATGTTTCGCCATTTGGATCACTTCTTGAGATGCTAACGGTTCACTAGCCAGGATGCTGTAATGGACGATGTCCACGATAGAAATTGCGCATGCGCTATTGTCTTACTGCCATCTGGTGGCATATTTTGAAAGCGCTCAACCGGGTCACCATGTGCGCTACCAACACTGAAAACATGAATTACTTCACAAAATATTCACCTCTGATACCTCTGATACATTTATTTCTTTTTCTTGACTTAGTTTTCCACAGCGAGATTCTCTGTTTGTATTTTTAGCCTTTTTTTGTTAAATAAATTAAATTTGACATTATAAAATTAAATACTCACTACATTGCTGCCGAAGGCGGATGTTTTCTCTGAACAATTAAGATTTCTTTTTCTGTTACTTTTTATTTGTCTCAGAATCGATCAATAATTATGGAACAACCCGATATTTTCTCCTCTAAATCATGTTTAAGTCAACAGAAACGAATCGTGTATTTTATCTTTGTTTGCGAACAAAAGAATATTTTACCTTCTTCAACTGCATTATTTAACGCATACAGTTGAATATATTACCTTGGCGAAATTATAAAAATAATACCTTTGTTTTTATTTCCCCATTATTTTTTTCATTCATCGCCAATCTTCCACTCCATTTACAAATACATTTAGCTGGTTATTTTCTTTAGATGGTCTCGCGCAACTTTTCTAATCTTAGCTCATAAAATTCCTGCTCAATAATAGCTCAATCACTGCTCTCACTTTGAAGTGAGTGACGTTTTTAAACGATTAGGAATTTCAAAATGTCATTTCTCGTTCATCACAGATGCCTGAATCATTTAAAAAAAATATAGAACAATCCATAGAACAAACATGTAAAATATGGCGCTTTATAGCAAGGGTAACTTTTTTTTCCTACTGGGTCTTCATAATTGCACCATATTCGCCACCTACACTATATGATCACAAATATCCGGACACATGCACGTTTGCGCTCTAGCCACGATTTCATGGAAATCAATAGGGCGTTGCACATCCCTTTGCCCGAATCACAGCTTCCACCCTTCGGGGAAGACTTTCCACCAAATGTTGGTAGGTACTTTCCGTAATGTTCCTCCATTCCTCCCGAAGAGCGAGAATCAGTTCAGGTACAGAAGTTGGCCGATGTGATCTGGCCCGCAAGCGTCTTTCCAATTCATCCCACAGACTCTCTATAGGATTGAGGTCGGGACTTTGTGCCGGCCAACCCATTTCTTCGACCCCTGAGTCCGCAAACCACTGCTGTACACGCCTCGCTTTGTGGCACGGAGCATTGTCGTGTTGGTAGAGAAATGGCCCGTTTCCGAAAAATTGCCACAACGTTGGAAGTGCACAGTTGTCCAAAACATTCAGATAACGGTCGGAGTTCATGATTCCTTGCACAGGAACGAGCTGGCCCAGTCCGTACCATGAAAATGAGCCCCACACCATGACTCCTCCTCCTCCGAACTTGACTGTGGGCTCTGTGCACTCAGGTAAGAAGCGTTCTCCAGGTATGCGCCAAACCCAAACTCGTCCATCGGATTGCCAGAGGGTGTAGCGAGATTCGTCTGTCCACATTACACGTTTCCATTGGTCCATTGTCCAGTTTCTGTGGGCTTTGCACCACTCCAGACGTCGCTTGGCGTTGACCCTGCTGATGTGGGGCTTGTGGGCAGCAGCACGGCCATGGAATCCCATCGTGTGCAGTTCCCGACGAATTGTCATGGTACTGGCATCATTTGCAGAGGCGTTTCGAAACTCTGTGGCAATTTTTTCCGCCGAGGACTTCCGGTTGCTGCGGGTGACACGACGAAGCACTCGACGGTCTCTGTCCGTTAGTTTCTTGGGTCTACCGGTTCGTTGTTGAACTGTTGTTGATCCCCGGGTCTTCCATTTCATAATGACATCGCCTACTGTTGACTTGGGTATCTGAAGAAGGCTGGAAATGTCACGCACGGACTTGCCGCATAGGTGACATCCAACGATGGTTCCACGTTGGAACTCACTGAGCTCTGCCGAACGACCCATTTTTGCCAATGTCCAAGCAGAGTTGTGTGTGAAGGTGTGGGAAGCTATTTAAATGATGTGCAAGTCATTATCGTGTGACATTGGGCCAATCGATGATCTGTGAGGGGTGTCCGGATATTTTTGATCAATAGAAATTTAACAAAATAACTTGAAATTTCCTATAACCAGGTTTATGTCTACATTTATTCGCAAGCAACCTCGAACCGACAACTGCAACGTAAATTTTGGTCCTTACAATGATGGATTATACGCCCTAACGGAAACGCAGTACATTTGGAAGGTTGATTCCAAAACTATGGAAACCTTGGAAAAGGTCAGTATACTATTGATGTAATAAGATCCTTCTAGAAGAGGATATCGAAATTAACAAAAGTGGTTATTTTGATCATTTTTAATTAAAAGTAATTCCGAATGTCATCTGAAATAACTACTGCCAGTAGAAGAAAAATCTCGTGTAAACACTGACAAGTGTATCAAACCTAAACTGAAATTTTGGGAAAGACCCGAAACCCGGGGGCAGGTAAATTCAATAAAAAAGCACACAATAGTAAATACTGTGTGAAACAAAATTTCCACTCTTAGTACAGTTAAGACAGTTGCCTATAATGTATTACAGAAGGCTGATTACGATCTTTGGTAACGATTTATTGCGTGAATGCTGCGCCAGAAATGATGCTATCACATCCGTGTTTTTGTGTTTCATTCGAAAGCAGTAAATGCCATGTCTCCGAAAATCGGACCTTAATGGGAAGGGTACATTACTGTCTTTTCCGACGCTAATTACAGCTCTTCTGTTAAATTAGCGCATGTAAAACACGAAATTTCTGTTTCGATGAAACGCATATCGGCAGTACTGAGTGGAAAAGGAAAATCCCGGGAAGGGTTAATCCTAACTGGCCAGAAACAGCAAAATCCTCGAGTTCCCAGACGTTGAACACCACAGGTCATTCGAAAGGTGAAGGGGAGCTTGTCCAGTGCGAAAATCCAACCCAAGCAGGGATCACAAACATTATAGAGGCTTCACAAGCTACTGTAAATAAAATAATAAACAAAGGTTTGCAAATGGAAAAGCATTACAAGAGTCGTGTTCATAAGCTGCTGCCACGACTCGTCGCAGATAGGAAGAGGAACTGTCGGAGGCTCTATGAGGATTACCTCGCAGCAGAACGATGGAAATACTTTGTCACTTTGGATGAAGCCTACCGTTTCACGTGGGAATGTAAGGAAAGTTTTTCCAAAGGATTTATAGCGATTGCGGGATATTCGTAAACGGCAAGCTTACAATCAGAAGAGTGGACAGGAAGACTAAGGTTACCAACAGTAGCATGTTCTCAGTCAGGTCACCGGATGGATTTCCGTGGATTAGGATTATTGAAACGAGCCCTTGCTCGATGCTGTCCAACAACCATTGAGGGTCTCTGGAAAGCCTGCAAACACGAATGGAATAACATCAGCCTCGCCGTTCTCCAGACCGTTCTCTACAGTGGAAGGTACGGTGCAAGGCAATAGTCCACAACCAGATCGTTGGGTGGAAAAAAGGGATTTCTTTGGTAAACTTTCTTCTCCAAATCGTATCATAGAGCTTAATCAACCTTCTGTATAGCTGTTTCTCCTTTCTCGAAGAGATATGCAGCATGGCGATATATGCCAACATTTAGCCCTGCGCTATTCCTAGCGGCCAAATATGGAAGTAGCGATGCGCAGGACTATTCAAATAAAATCTTGTGGATATCAGGGACAGAATACGACAGAAGTATAAGAGATCTAGAGCCCTGAGTGGAATGATTGACTAACAAAAGAAAAAAAAAGGAGCAAGGATGATAATTCCTGGAGGGGGGGGGGGGGGAGTACGATATTAAGTCATGTCTAAGAATTAAGTTCCCTTTTTTAGTTTGTTAATTAAGTTTAGGGAAGTCACATGCCCAACGCAGCCAATCATCTTTAACGATAACCTCTCTTCTTCAGCCTTTGTTAAAAAATAAGTGTATTTGTGAGATTTTCCTATAGGATCAAATTTGTCTAGATCATTTCATAGTTTCTCTACCATCAAATCACGAAATCAAGGAGTTATTTTTGAATCATCGTATATGGTAAGGTGAAAACTAAAAATGATTTAAATGGATTAGTGCTTCTGGTAATTAAAATTCATAAGGTACTTACTCATGCTGCATTTTGAGAAAGGAATTTAATTTGGTGCCTTTTCATCCCAGTTATAATGTACGAGGCGCATCCAGAAAGTAAGTTTCCCGATGTTTTCCCCTTTAAAGTAAACGTAATTAGCCGTGTCAATTGCGCATGCGTAACAGATCTATGACGTATCAATCATATGCAACGTCAGTAGCGTGGTAGCAATGGTCCGAAATGGAAGCTCTTATTTCCTCTCCCCGCCGCCTGCGAGGTTCGGTCGGTGATAAAGTTCTTGAATGCACAAAGCATTGCGCCAATTGAAATTCATCGTCAGCTCTGTCAGGTCTATGGGCCGAACATCATGAGTAAGCAGATGGTGCGTCGCTAGTGTAAGCAGTTTTCCGAAGGTCGTCAAAGTGTCCGTGATGAAGAGCGCAGTGGGCGACTATCCCTCATCAATGATGATCTTGTTGAGCTTGTGCGGCAGCGCGTGATTGAGAACCGTCGCTTCACGATTACGGAGCTGAGCACCCATTTTCCGCAGATATCGCGATCCTTGTTGCATGAGATTGTCACTAAGCACCTGCTGTTCTAAAAATTGTGTGCCAGGTGGGTGCCGAAAAACCTGACACCCGAACACAAAATTCAACACTTAGGAGTAGCACTGACATTTCTGCAACGGTATCACGATGACGGCGACGAGTTCCTCGACAGGATCGTCACGGGCGATGAGACTTGGATTTCGCACATCACCCCGGAAACCAAGCAGCAGTCAATGCATTGGCGGCATAGTGATCTCCTGTCAAGACGAAATTCAAACAGACGCTGTCGGTACGGAAAGTGATGTGCACGGTGTTCTGGAACAGGAAGGCCATTCCGCTCTTTCCACGTGGTGAAACAGTAAACGCTGACCGTCACTGTGAAACACTGCGGAAATTGCGACGTGCCATTCAAAACAAGAGGCGTGGAATGCTTACTGCAGGTGTTGTGCTCCTCCATGACAATGCTCGTCCACATATGGCTCGACGCACAGCAGCTGTTTTGACGGAATTTGGCTGGGAGTTGTTTGATCATCCACCCTACAGTCCTGATCTTGCTCCCAGCGATTTTCACGTTTTCTTGCACCTCAAGAAATTCCTGTCCTCCGGTGAGCGTTTTGGCAACGACGAAGAGCTGAAGACGTCTGTCACACGCTGGTTCCATTCACAGGCGGCAGAGTTCTACGACAGGGGGATACAAAAGTTGATACCACGATACGACAAGTATCTCAATTCTGGTGGTGGCTATGTTGAAAAATAGCTGAAACATTGCTGTACTTGTTGCCAATAAATATGTTCCTGTAAGTGTGAGTTCTTTTTTTTTTAAATAGGGAAATTTACTTTCTGGATGCGCCTCGTATCTTTAAGACTAACATGGCATTGATGACAGCACAGCGAACTCATTACCTAAGCAGGCTCAATATTGTCAGCAGTAGTTTACGAAAGGAACGCATTCACGTAGACTGGTTCTAGGCAGCCATGCAATACTGACCCACGCCAAGACCGTCGAATCATACGAGAAGCTTTGAGCAACCGTACGCCATCCACAGAAGAGATAAGGGCCAGAGTGGCACCAGCTTTGTCAGGACGGATCATTGGTAACCGTTTACTAGCTGCAGAACTGCGGGCATGGATCCCTCTAGCCAGATTCCCACTTATTGCAGTGGTGCCGGGAAAGAGCCGACTGGAGAGTCGAATGGAGGTCCGTGGTCTTTAGTGATAAGAGCAGATTCTGCCTGTACACCAGTGATGGACGTGTACGTGCTCGGCGAAGAGCAACAGAGCGCCATCTTCCACGTCTAACCTCTGGCGTAATGGTGTGGAGGGCGATCAGTTACAACTCGCTATCACCCTTAGTGTTTGTGGATGGAACACTGATCAACATTCGGTACGTCCAACAGATTGTGGGACCTGTTCTTCTGCCCTTCTTGCAAGAGAAGATTAACGTGTTTTTCCAGCAGGATAACATCCGTGCACACACAGCCTTACAGCATGTGGTACTAATTCCCTAGTCAACACGATCTCCAGGTTTGTCGTTAATTGAGCATTTGTGGGACATGATGGGACGTAACGTTCACCGCCGCTGCACACCAGCTACCAGCAATTCAACAATTGCACCAGCATATTCAGGAGGCTTGGAACAGCCTACCCGAAGACAACATCCAGCATCTTTATGACTGCATGCATGCAAGAGTCGAGGCCTGCATTCAAGCTCGCGGCGGTTATACGACCTACGGATGTGGTCTATTGAGGCATGTGAGCCACCCTGTACAACGTTCTTGTGGACGTATTGTCTTGCAATTTGAATCCCAGTGACACGCAAACAATGGAACAGGCCGAAGTGGTGTATAAAAGGGATGCATTGGATCACAAGTTGCAGTCAGCACCAAAAGTGGACTGAATAAGGGTAAATCCAAGGATTTGACCGACTTTGAACGAGGCATGATCGTTAGAGCTCGACGGGCGCAGTTGAGCATTTCCCAAACCGTGAACCTCCTCGGGTTTTCCCGTGCAACAGTGTCACGGGTATTCCGTGAATGGCAGTTATGCCAAAAAACAACCTCCAACAAACACAACTCTGAACGAAACCAGGCCAACCGCGACTTGTACGAATCATCCACAGCAACAGGACGGGAACAGTCCAACAAATTGCAGCGCAGTTCAATGAGTGGGCATCCCAACCCATTTCGGAGCACACGCTGCGGCGCACCTTGCACCGAGCTGGGTTTAACAACAGGCGGCCAGTACGGGTACCGTCGCTGTCACCGCAAAATAGGAAAGCGCTCCTGCTATGGACACACAAGCATCGCCACTGGACACTGGATGAGTGGAAGAAGGTCGCCTGGTCCGACGAATCGCAGTTCCTACTTCATCATGCGGACGGCAGACTGCGCATCTGGCGCAGAGAGCACGAGGCCGTGGACCCATCCTGTCAGCAGACAACCGTACAGGTGGGTGGAGGAGGAGTGCTGGTCTGGGGTGTCTTCTGTTGGGACACACGGGGTCCTCTGATATCCGTAGACACATCCCTGAATGCGACACACTACTTGAACATTGTTGCCGATCAGGTGCACCCGTTCATGATGACTGTGTTCCCTGGTGATGATGGACAGTTTCAGCAGGACAATGCTCCCTGTCACCGTGCTCGAATAGTCTTCGACTGGTTCGAGGAACATGACGCGGACTTCCATCTGCTTCAGTGGTCAGCTCGGTCGCCCGATCTCAACCCGATCGAGCATTTATGGGATGAAGTGGAGAGAACCATCCGACGCTTTCCCACACTGCACCAATTACGGGACGCGGTCAGCCTGGGCTGCTATTCCTCCGCAACGGTTTCAAAACGTTGTTGAATCCATGCCAGCACGTATTCAGGCAGTTCTCGCCGCTAAAGGAGGTGCAACACGCTATTAGCGGGGTGTCTCTAATAAATTGGTCGTTCAGTGTATATTCCTGCAATATAACAATGATTATTTAAAAAATAAAATAAATAACTCACGTTTTATGATTTTGCCTCTTGCAAAAAGATAAAGCCAATTAAAAAATGTGTTTTTGATACTTTGCTCAGCTTAATGTTTTGGACTTTACCATATATAAATGTATTTGAAAAATAATCATTTATTAGGAATTAATTCTGCTCAACTATATATAATGGGGAGAAGTAAACTATTATTTGTTTTATTCTTCAGGTAGTTTTTTTCAATTCTTTGAAATCTCATACTTTAAAAAACCTTTCAGATTGATATTAGCAAACACGTTGCCATTAACCATGCGACTGCACATCCTCATATCGACACCGACGGGTCTATTTGGAATGCAGGAAGCTCTTATAATAAAGGTGCATCTTACAGAATAGTGAAATTCCCTAGTTCGAAAGCAGATGAAAATGATACAGGTAAATATTTTAAAAATATCTTACTTTCATAAAAGCATTTATCTATTTTTTCAATTTATTACGTTGCATATAGTACTGTCATATGGACTTAGCAGAACAAATTTTATCATCTTTTTATATCAATAAGACAGATCAGTAATGATGTTTATTATTGAAGCATATATGTTTTTGAAAATTTATGTATTATATGTACAACTTGTGTTTGTCATATACATTGCTCGACCACGTTAATATTGCACACATACAGTCTACCTAACTTGTAATGTGTGGGATCACCTTCATCCTTCAGAGAAGCCTGGATTTGTTTGGGCATGGATCCAAGATGATGCCAATAGCGTTATTTAGGTAGCTACAACCTGTGACAATAAAGTTCGGTGAATGATGCCATATTGAGAGTGGATTGCTCGCTTACATGAAACAGCAGTTACTATCCTTCAAAGTAATCACTTCTGGGAACGTCTGTACAAGTCCTGGAAACTTCTGGCGTACTCGGTTTTAGGGATGTTGAGTCGTAACATTAAGTTGGATGTCTGGCCACTTCAGGGGGCGTCTTCTACGGTGTTCCGGCCTCCTCGGAACCGTTTAAACCACTCATAAACACACTTCAAAGTAATAGCACTTTCTTTGTAAACTGTTGTCATCATTTCATGAGTCTCTTTCGTTCGCTGATCCATTTTGGGTTTCGACCGCGCGTATTACGCCTTCTCTCTTCAATGTCCTGTTTAAACACAATAAACACACTCGCAGCGCTGATTCTCTCAAATTTGTTTAAACATGTCTCGACCTGTCTGGGGCAGGATACGACGATGGTACACTCTTACGACCGTTAGCAATTTGACGTCATTCACCGAACTTTATTGTCACAGGTTGTAGTATCATGAGATATGAGTTTGTCATTCCAGGTTGTCCAAAATATACTCGATGGGATTTAGATTCGAAGAATACAGCAAGTAAACTCGCTGGCATTTTCATGGAATCATCCCCAATGATTTGAGTTCTGTGCGTCGGCACATTATCCTATTGAAAACGACCATATGCCTCAGGATGCACGATAACCATGAACGAATATCCGTGGCAGTAGTGTTTACGCGCTGTGGCACTCACACGTGTATCAAAAGCTTCAAGGTATGACAGAAAAATGCAGGAAAGGGCAATGGATTAATGCTGATTTACTCCAAGTGCAGAATCTACCATCAACACCACGCAACAGGAACTTCGACTCATCCGACCAGGCGCATATTTTCAGGTCAATAACGCTTGCATTCTTGAATCCACAGAAGGCGTGTTTTCTTGTTCGTCTGTAATAGAACGGCATCCACAGGGCCCGTTAGCTGTGTTGTAGTTGTTGGACGAACCAAACATGGCCGAGGAGTGTGCTTAATAAAGTAGTCTGTCAATGTACACTACTCAACAATAATGAAACGGACTCTTAATTTGCATGAAATCTGACTTCTGCGTCAACCCATGCTCGCACATGTGATATCACAGCTGATGTGATATTGTAGTATTGATGTGGTAACTTCTTAACGGGTGAGTCCGTGTAAATGCAAATTGACAAGCAATTTTTAAAGGGGTTGAATTTGTGACCCTTTCGGAGAGATTATCAGCATACTGAATACTATGGTGCTCTCCAACTCGTGTAACTTGCTGATATAACGTTGTCGTAGGTGGAGAATGTTAAACGAAGAGAGCTTAGTGATTCTGAGAGAGTAATAATCGAGTATCATATTGCGGGCAGGTCTGTTCGTAAAATTTCGGGAAAATTATCACAGCCACGTTCATCTGTTGGTGAGATCGTGAGGAAATGAAACGCTACGGGCATCGGAATACGTACGATGGCCAAAACTAACTAAACATGTCCGACGGCTGTTGAAACGCTCAGTTCATAAAAACTCCATATCATCAACAAGGAATTCCAACAGGTAACAGGAGTTGGTGTGCATTACAACACTTTGCGAAAGGAAATGCATTCACTCGGTATTCACACATGTGTAGCCACACACAAACCAAACAACGCTGCTAGTCTCAGGTGGTGTGTGGAACCCCGACATTAGACTGCCGAAGAGTGGAAAATCATTTTGTGGAGCGACGAATCAGCTACATTCTGTTCCAGCCTGGTGGTCGTATTTGGATATTTCACGCCTGAGTTCACTCGTGAAGTTGATAGAGTCATGATTCGGAGTGTTGTTTTATGGCATGGCCTAGAAACCTGTGTTTGAAGGAAATTTGAACACTGAAGCCTATAAAGATATTTTGGATAATCATGTGCTTCCTACGCTGTGGGAATTTTCTGATAAAAAGGATTTTTACTTTCAGGATGATAATCATGTTATGTTTGGCAATGGCACATAGACGTCAATGTCAATCGCCTTCCGTAGCCTGCAGAAAGCCCTGACCTTAACCCAATAGAACATTTATAAGACGAGTTAGAACGTCGATTGAGGTCCAGAGAGCCACGTCCGAAATACATTGTGGACCAATCATCGGAACCTTCTAGAAAGTATGCCCAGAAGGGTAGCAGACATGATTTCAGCACGCGGAGATCCAACAAGATATTAAAATAAGAAGTTAATCCTCCCGAGGAGTGTATAGGAAAGTAGCGGAAGCCCTGAGATCATCTATTTTTATCCCTTTATGTTCACTCTTTTATCCCTCCTACCCAATTTTTTTTTAATCAAATTGATTTTTGTTAATCAGTTTTTAATCAAATAATTGTTTTCTCGAACGTAGTATTTAGAACATGTAAAAGAGCTCTATGTTCTTTCGTTTCTCATCATTGCCGAACGAATGGCATATTACATACTTACTTACTTCCTTACTTACTTACGTACTTTTCAAATCCGCTTATCCGTTAGGGTCGTGGGGGCAGCAGCCCTATGGAGGATCTCCAGCGATCGCGATCTTTCGCCATCAGGCGCATGTCCTCCCTGGTAATATCCAAGCTACTCGAACCCATTCTCCATGTAGTCTAGCCGACCCCTTGGTCTCTTACCCACCGGCTTGGAAAATAACATCTGCCTAGGAAGACCAGTTTGCGGCATCCGTATCACGTGGCCATACCAGCGCAAGTGAGATCTCTCGATGCGGATAAGTAGCGACTCAACATCTAAAGACTCCCTTATTGTGCTGCTGTGCACTCTATCTAGTAGGATAACACCTGCCACACCTCTCAGAAATCTCATTTCGGCCGCTTGTACCCGCGAACGCACTCTTTCGGTCATTACCCAAGCCTCATGACCATAGGTGAGAATGGGGACAAAGATAGATTTGAAGACTGAGAGCTTGGCTTTGTTACCCAGCTCGCGTTTCGTTACCACGGATCGCCACAGTTCACGTTTGACACAGCTTGCTGCACCGATCCGAGCATCCAACTCTTTTTCCTGTCGCCCATCACTCGTGAATGCAATCCCGAGATACTTGAACTTCTCCACCTGTTCAAGGGCTCCGCTAACATGGAGAGCGCACTGAGCAGGCTGTCTTGAAAGGACCAGAACCTCAGTCTTAGATTAAGGTTCTAAAGACCAAGTGACTGCCATCCCCACAACTCCGACCCCCCTGGGACATTTTGTTCCAAACTTCATAGTAAGGTATATCTTGCCTAGAGGAATTTGCATAGCGAATTTCACTCCTTTACACACCTAAATACCACGTGACATACTAACTCCCAACCCCGTAATTTCGACCCCAGTGGGCCAATCAAAGTCAAATTAAATAGTGAAAGAGGCATACCCACGGCAAGCTACGTTCGGAGTATCAACTTTCTACTTAAAAATGTAGAAAATAAGAAGGGGACAGACAGGCATTGTGAAACAATAAATGCTCCATTCTTCCATGGAATGTTTGGAATCGCTAGGCAACGGGCCAGGAACTCAATTCTCAATAACCCGCGTTCTCAGTATTTTTGTTGGAATTAAGCCTCTTACGGCAGTGAGCTATATGGAAATTTTCTGCTCCAAACGCTAGTCTTAGTGAGCAGAAATGTCTTCCTTATACTTTTCATCGTAGACTGAAGGGAGACTGTTTCTTCATGGACTCTTCTTCCAACTTGATATTGGAATTTCTTTCCCATAAAATGTTATGTAATCTCAGTTAAGTTACATTTTTCTGCGGGGAAGGTTGGTTTTAGTTTTAATTTTGATTGTAATGTTATAGTAATTCATTTATTCTTTGTACAATTTTGTTTATTCTTTAACTTTTATATGTTCGGGTTTTGGGAGAAAGGATTCTCTAGTATAATAGACTGTTTCCAACGTTGATATTAAATATTGAATTAGTTCCACCAAATATTTATTTTCCCGTTTTACAATAATCTTTCAGATAAGACCTCTGCATTCGATCGAGCTAGTGTTGTGACTACGATTCCGTCAAGATGGCCATATCATCCTGGATATTACCATAGCTTTAGTATCACCGAGAACTATGTTGTCTTCATCGAACAACCGCTGGTAGTCTCACTTACCAGCATTATGATGGACATATTCCAAATGAAAACTACTGAAAAACACATTAAGTGGTATCCAGATCATAAAGTAAGAGCTACGTAGTACATATTCCTTCTCGCCAGTACATATCAACTATTTTCGCATTAGGGGTCGTCAATAAATTACGTAACGCAAAATTGCCTCATTTTTAATCCCCCCTCCCCTTTGTAACGCACCCGTAACTTATGTCTGGATCACCCTCGAAAATTACGTAATGATGCGCTCGATCTCCCCCTTAATGATTTTCAAACCGTATAATGTCCCAGTTTATTAAGTACCGAAAGGTGCTTTATGCTATCAGTGTGGGGAAACGTGTCTGTCCATCTGTCTGTCTGTCTGTAACTCAAACTCCTCCGAGGTTATGAAAGATTTTCAAAATCTGTTTTCGTCAGTCGATGAATATGGTTCATGGCACGAACCAGTTACAAATATGATCTAAATCGGTTCATTGGCACGTGCACAAATGGTACCTCTATTTTCCCGCCCAGCAATTTTCAATGGGAAGAAATATTGAGTAATATATCAAACAAATCGTAATGACTAGATAGATGCGGTTATTCATTACTATTTTCGTCAGTCGATGAATATGGTACATGCCATGAAAAAATCATAAAATTTTATCTAAATCGGTTCATTAGCACGTCCACAAATGGTACCATCACGACCCCACCTAGCAATTTTCAATGGACAGATATATTAAGTAATATGTCAAACAAATCTTAATGACGAGATACAAGCGAATATAAATTACTATTTCGGCCAATAAATATGGTGCAGGAAATGAACCATTTTGAAAATTGTTGCAATCGAAACATTGGCACGTGCACTAATGGTACCTTTATGACACCTTCAAAAATTTTCAATGATAAGATATGGCATGTAATATATCAACAAATTGTGATGATGTATCATAAATGAATATCACGTAAAAGTAATGATAGTCCAAATTGGTTTCAAGGAACCTGGTTTAATGGAACCATGATGGTTCATTGGAGCTTTCAATGCTAAAATATGGCATGTAATATATCAAACAACTTGGAATGATGTGT
>JAHWFO010006054.1:0-12474 GCA_023313115.1 Rhysida immarginata | reverse complement strand
TATCCCTACTGATAGATAGTCTTTAGATAACTTGTCCCATCCATAGTCATATTAAAGAGTAGTATTAGTTCTAATAATTTTGTATTAATCTTCTCACTAACACGAACGGCGAAATCGTCCCGTATCGCTATCCGCCATGTTTTCGTGTCTCGATTTCGTATCTCTACCGGAAATGATTTCTATTTCCTATGATTTGGCTCGTTAAGCTGTATTTGGTGCTGTTAGATAAGTCGGGGGTTCATAAACACTTGAAGATCGGTCGTATAACTTGTCTACGAAGTACTGTATTCTTATAATCGAGTTAGAGAGCTATAACATAATAGGATGAGTCCTACAATCTGGAAATTGCTGTGAGTGCATAAATTAGCTACAGGCATTTTAAATCTCCACATCACTACATCACATCATCCAAGACTACAACCCCCCAACATAAGTACTGAATATTTTCTAAATGTTATTGCAGCACTGAAAATATAATTTTTTAAGCTACAAATTAACCAGAGAATGTGACAAATTTTTTTATGAATTCTTCTATCCATATTGTACCATGTTAAACAAAAGGTAGTTTTCAAATTTAAAACTTAACCGAGTAACAATATCCCAACATAAATATGGAATACACTGCTTCGTGTAACAAAAATATGGAATATACACTTTCAGTATTGTGTCGGTCCTCCTTTAGCTTTAATTCGCATTGTCATCGATGCTACGAGGTTTTCACATAATTCTGGAGGTATTTCTTTCTCTTTAACTCTGTGAAGTTTTGTAGCTTCTTATGCCGCACTAATGTTTTCAGGTGGGTCCAGACGTTTTCAATTGGATTAAGATCCGGACTATTGGCAAGCCATGGTAAACGTGAGATTTGTTTGTCTCGCAACCAATTGTTCACTTTGTGTGCTCTGTGACAGGAGGCGTTGTCATCTTGATAAACAAAATCAGCATCTCCAAAGTGATCATCTTCTGCCTGTAGAACCAGATGCTCCAAAATCTCCAAATAAACGTCTGCATTGACAATAGTTGTCAAAATTTCCATTGTACCAACACATTGAACCCTAGATCATGACTGCAGCTGGAAACTTTTTGGATGAACGAAGACAGTCTTGATTGAATTTTGCGGATGATTTTCTTCAAACGTTATTACCAAGATTGTCGCCATAGCCAAGGCAAATCCTAGATTCGTCAGCGAACAAAACTTGTTCCCAATCTTTTACAGTCCATTTTTCATACTGCCTGTCTTTTCTGCTTAACGGTTAGAAATGGCTTTGTTTTGGCTTTGCAGGAAACGTAATGACGTTCTCGCAATCGTCGCCATACAGTCTGGTCAGATACATCCACACCACAGCTTTTCCACTCTGCATTAAATTCTCTTGTGGTCTTGAAACGGTTTTTTCTGACAATTGTAATTAATTGTCTATCATCTCTACGTGATGTACAGCGAGGTCTACCACTTCTTCGTTTGTTGTTGACACTTCCCGTCATTTTTGATACTGCACTTTGTGAACACTTAACCTAACTGGCAATTTCTTTTTGAGGTTAACCTTTAGCATGAAGGTTTTTAATGGTCAATCGAGAGCTCCTTTACTTTCACCATTTTGAGACAATTATTGGAGTGCACGATTTTTTCCTTGATTTTTGCCGTATTTCTATGAGTAGTGAAGCTTGATATTTGCATAAAAGCAGTGATTGGTTGAATTTTTTCATGGAATTTTCCATACTTGAATGTTAGTGGATACAACCTATTCCATATTTTTGTTGAAGCAACCAAATATGAAAAAAATCCTATTCGTTTGATTTCTAAGTTGCATGCCAGTATTTTTATTTCAAGATGTTTACCATACATGGAAGTAACGGGAAAAAAATCATGTCATATTCTCTGAAAAATTTGTAGCTTAAAAAAATTATTTTTTTCAATGCTGCAATGACATTTAGAAAGTATTCCATACTTAGGTTGGGGGGTTGTAGTAGAGTCATCAAAAATATTCACCAGGCAGTAAATCCCAAAGCATCAATATACAATCTTTCAGAATAATCAAAAATCTTCAAGCCAGTTCCTATACAAAACTTCATAAGAACTTATCTATGTAAGTGGTGAACTTTATTAATTTATTTTATTTACAATTACTTTATTTATGATATTAACAGTTAAAAAGGTCAGTTATTAAACATAAAAGTTCATCTATCAATTTGAATAATCACAAAATATATTACACACTTCCATGTACGTATATTAAAATTTTGGAAGAAAAAATTATCTAGAAGTTTTGAATGCACTTGAAAAAATTTTTAAACTGGAAATAAAGAGTCAGGGGTTTCCAATGTCATTGACTTTTCACAAAAAAATGGTCCAAATTTTGAATCAGCTTCTCAGAAAATTTTGGAAGCAATTTTCATCATGAAAAAGTAACACCACAGATAACGAATAACAGATGGGACAGCTCCCGAGTAACCTGAATCTAACGATCATGCGCCGCCAAGAGTTTATTTAGTAAATCTTACAGTTTTTACATTTAAAATGGTGATGGATAACACTGTGTAGCATGAAAAATCTCATTTAGATGAAAATATATGCTTCTTGTATATTTTTGGCTGAAAATAACGAATCTGGAAATATTTTTTGTTTACCACGCACCATTGTTCAAAAAATCCACATTTTAGCTTTTTAAGTATGTGCTATATTGTAGCACATACACTGAGTGAGCATATTATTATGACCACCTGACATGTTTATGCAAATGCGCGCACGGACGTCGCCACAATGTTGCTAGCGGGGCGGACCAATATAAAAAGAGAAGCCGAGTGTCTTCAACAACAGTAGACGTGTTCCATTCTTCAACTCTGGGTAAACGACGCGATTTAACAGCCTTCGAACGCGGGATGATTGTAGGTGCTCGGAGCTATGGAGTATTCGTGGGGTACTCGAGAGCAGCCATCGTTAAAGTATTTAAAGACTGGCCGATTAGCCGGAAGACGGAGATGGTTGATGATCGGACAGAACGGAGAGTGTCACGACTGGTAAAGGATAACAGAAGGGCAACTGTGCAACAAATCACTGCTCACCTTAATCAGGGGTCCTCCAAAACGGTCTCTGAATGCACTGTCCGCCACACACTGCATCGCATGGGATACGGAAGCCGAACACCAGTCCGCACATCTTTGCTGTCTGCAGCCAACAAGCGGAAACGACTCCAATTTGCTCAGGAGCACAAGGACTGGACTTTTGAGTAGTGGAAACACATCATGTGGTCTGACGAGTCACGATTCCAGTTACATCATGCAGTAAGGCACGAAAGCATGGACAACCCTTGCATGCATGAGTACAACCCTTCAGGCCGGTGCGGGCGGTGTTATGGTCTGGGGAATGTTTTCCTGGCATGCGTTGGGCCCGTTAATATGTGTTAAACAACGTCTGGATGGCATACCTCGCCGATCAAGTCCACCCTGTCATGTTGATGGCGTACCCCAATAGAGATGGCTACTTCCAGCAAGACAATGTGCCATGCCACAGAGCTCGTATTGTGAAGGAGTGGTTCCAGGAACATGAGGGGAACTTTACCTTACTTCGGTGGCCCCCTCAATCCCTAAATCTCGTTCCAATTGAGCATTTGTGGGACGAAGTCGAACGAACCATCAGATGGCTGGATCCACCAGCGTCCAATTTAGCACAACTAGACAGTGCTATCCATCATCAGGCATGGTGTCAGATTCCTCCCACCACCTTCCAACATCTCGGGGAATCAATGGCACGAAGAATCACCGCAGTAATAAAGGCAAAAGGTGGCCCAACGAGATACTGACAGGGTGGTCATAATGATACGCTCACTCAGTGTATATAGAAGCGATATGCGGCCAGTTCCTCATTCTGAAGATTTTCCTATACCAGATAAGTATACTGTTGATTCAGAGGAAGACACCTCCGATGACCCAAACCGTCAAGATCCTGACTTTCCGCCATCTACATTTATGACATGTTCACATCATGAAATCCCACAGGCAGAGCTTAACGATAGAATGGAAGTATGCTAGCTGAATATTGCTGGTATGAATGTATGTACTACACAGTCCAGTGACATTAATGTGACCACCTGTCAGTGGCCAAAATAACCACCTTTCGCGGCTCGGACAGCTGCGAAACGGACAGGAAGAGAGTCAATGATGTTCTGGAAGGTATTGGCAGGGATGTGAAGCCCTGCCGACTCCATCTGTGGCGAGCTGCAGTAGGATTCATGGCGCGAACAATCCGATCGAGATGGTCCCACGGATGCTCTATGGGGTTTAAATCCGAAGAGTTTGAGGCCAGGGGAGCACGTAAACGCATCCTCGTGCTCTTCGAACCGCGCACGGACACAGCGCGCCGCATGGCACATCGCATTCTTCTGCTGGAAGACGCCATTGTGCTGAGGAAACACAATCTGCATGTAGGAATGGACATGGTCCGAAAGGACAGATGCGTACTTCCATTGATCCAGTGATGAGTGCACCCAGGGATTGCCATGAAAACATTCCCCAGACCATAACGCTACCTCCTCCGGCCTGGGCCCTTGCGGCACGCTTTTTTTTCTGATGCTGAACGCCTTACGCGCCATAAACCGTGATTCAGGGGGAAAAGCCACCGTTCGCCACTCTGTTGCTGTCCAATTGCGGTACTGGCGTGCAAATGTCGTGATAACTCGTCAAGTGTTTTTCTAGATATTCGAATAGAAAACGTCTAAAATGGAAAGTGTCCAATTACTTTTGGGTAGACAGTGTATTCTCTCCTTGTCCATGCAGTTTAAATGTCAAACTACCTGGAGATGAAGGTCTTCACCGATGCATGGGGTTGAATCGCCGAACCCCTGGTGAAGAGACTGTTTCTCATGTTGAGACAATACCACAATACCAGCTAGCTGGACGAATCTGGACCCTCGAGACAACGACCCACTCCAAGCAGAACACCGGAGGTTGCAGCCAAGGTCGAGCGTCTCATCTCTGCAAAAAACACCAAAACTCAAAGCACTGTCGCAAATAAGGTCGAAAAGGTAGCACAGTCAACAGTACGCAAAATAATCCACTGGTTAAGCGGCCGAAACCTGGTATGGGTGCATCAGGAGAAAGCTGCGAGTCATACGTCCAAGTCAACGGTCGCCCATTTGCGAACACTAGAACAGGAGACGGGCATGCATTCAATTCCCGTGATATCTCCAGACGACCCCGTACATTGGATGATCCATGGAAAGCCTGTGAAGAGGGGGTGGGTACAGATCGACCTAAATTCTCTTTAGCGAAGTCTTGTTGAATGGAAACTGCGATGCACAGCCATAGTTTGACACCGTGGGCACCAGACAGAACATCACCGAACTTGGCGGCATGGTTTATCATAGCTTTATGACGCTTGCAAATCGTTTAGTTGTAAGGTACTCAACCCTAAGATTGTGATGTTGAACTTACACTGAGTTAGCAAAACTCGTGGGATAGTTCCTTAATATCTGGTCGGGCCACCTCTGGCCCTGCGGAGTGCAGCAATACGGCGTGGTAGTGAGTCTGCAAGTCTGGTACACTTGTGGAGGCCGTTGACACCAGATAGTCTGCAGAGCCGAAAATAGTTGCTGCCCGTTTGTGGGCGGAAGATCCAGTGCCCGAAGCCTGACTTCAACAGCATCCCAGATATGCTCGATGGGATTCATGTCAGGGCTCTGGGCTGGCCAGCTCAGTCGTTGGACCTCTCCTGCATGCTCCTCGAACCATTCGCGGGCGGACGACATTGGAGCGATGTGGTGGAACATTGTCATCTTCAAAGACTGCTTCAACGTCAGGGTGTTGAAATGTCAAAAACGGTTGCAGATGGTCTCCGATGAGTTGACGATACCGTGGACCATTCAACGTTTGGTCCAGGATAACCAGAGGGCCCATTCTGAACCAGAAAAATGCACCCCAGACCATCAGTGACACCCCACCACCCTGCACCACCACCTGTTGGCATGCGGGATCCATCGTTTCGTGAGGTCTGCACCACACACGGTGCCTCCCATCAGCGTGGTACAGTTGATATCGTGACTCACCTGCCCATATGACGTTATGCCACTGTTGCAGAGTCCAGTCAAGAGGGTTTGTGGCAAATGCACGCCGGAGTGTCTGATGACGCTGGATAAGCATTGGCACCCGTGTAGGGCGACGGCTGCCAAACCCGAGGGCATGCAGATTCCGACGGATTGTCCACCGAGAGACGTTTCAAGTATGAACTGGTCAGTGATTTGTTGTACTGTTGCACTCTTGTCTCTCTGAATCATTCGTCCCAGGTGTCGCCGGTCACGATCATTCATGGTGCCTGTTGTGGACTGTGATGCCTTCATACACCCTGGAGACAGTTGAGCGGAAAAAGCCAAATTCCTGCACCACTGCTGAAATGGAACAACCCATGCATCGGGCACCTACTATCATACTCGCGGCGACGTGCCATTTCTGATTAATCACTTATCCAAGCTCTGCCCACAACGTCTAATGGTCAATTCCCAGAATCCGTTACCCCTGTGAATTCATGAGCCATACCCATCAATTAATGTGCTTGCTATCCCATTAGTTTTGCTAACTCAGTGTACTTCTGTAATAGCTCCACCCAAAGCCAACTAGAAAGACAGGCCCTGATCAACGCCACCAAGGCGTGCTGATGCGTCATCAAGCGAGGGCTGGCAATACTATGGTCAGGTTACTTTTCAGTGCCAGGGCCTTGTATTTCTCGTTGGCCTCAAGTACCACCAGTTTAACGTAACGATGTTTTATCTTTTCCAAGTTCAGGCCTGGTAGTTTCTAGAAGGCCGTACATGTGCCTATTCATTAACAAAATCTTGAACAGAACCTAGGATCTACCTAGTTAACCATATGAGAAACACAGAGTGCTCTCATAATGAACTCAATTGTGGTTTACAGGTAGACAATAGCGATTGATATTTTAACCACCAGATGTCAGACACATCTACACAACCCTATCATGGGACAACCCTGATTTGCTTAAAAATGAGACATTCCTTTGCAGTTTCACTGTTGACATTCTTCCCAGCAATACATAACGGCGAGTATGCTATTATGAGATCATGCTTGCATCAGTGCTGTAAGAATGTCTCAGCTTTCAGACTTCCAAGGAGGTACAATTGTTGGATGCCATCTCGCAGGCAAACTGTTAGAAAGACGTCAACCCTCCTAAACATCCCGAAATCGACCTTTCATAAGAGAAAAGCACCACAAGTGTTCCGCCTAGGACTGGAAGACCCAAGATCATGTCGGATAGTGACCAAACGGCTCTTCTTAAATTGGTCACTGCAAACCATCACACATCGCTTGATGGACTGATAAGATCGTTCACAGAGTCGACGGGAAAAACTGTCAGCACCCTCAACGCAGCGAAGAGATTGCAATGGTGCAAAGAGCGAAGACATTGGACTCAGGATCAATGGCGAATGGTTGAATGGAGTGATGAGTCCCATTGCTACACCATCTGGCAATCGGATGGACGGGTTTGGGTATGGCGAACGTTATCTGCCAAGCTGTGTTGTGCCCACGGTGAAGTTCGAGGGAGGATCGGCGATAGTGCGGCAGCTCTTTTCATAGTATGGGTTGGGTGCAATTGTTATTGTGGATGGACATCGAAACGCAAGAGCGTTACCAAGACATTGTAGACAACGCAGCACTCCCATCTCTCTGGCAGCACTTTGAGAGCCAGAAAAGTGCCAATCAAGTTCTCCTTTGATAAAAAGGGGGTGCGAGTACTTGATTGGCCTGGCCAGAGCCCCAATCTGAACCCCATTGAACATCTGTGTTTGATAGGGTAGTGTAGTTGGCTCTCCAATGATCAGCTGGAATTGTCTCAGAATTAAAACTAGTGAAAGTAACGATCGAAACGAATTCAACAATTTATTAGAACAACAACAACTGCAACAGCAGCACAACTACAACAATTTCACTTTATCATCGACCCATTCGGCTTATCAATGATGAAATGTCTATTGACGTTGAAGGCTACGGCAGAAGCAAAAGGGTCTTAGGGCGCCATCTTCCAAGCAGTCTCCCTGGCGGCCGTAGCGGTTGATGCGTTCCACTTCCTCCTGGTGGACGACGAACGTTTCATCCTTACTCGCATATAGAACCGTGCATTCGAATCTCCCCATTCCCAGAGACACATCCATAATCACCTCATACACAACAAACTGCCGGTCGTCACTTTCATTCTGCATCGACGCATACATCACGTTTTTCAACTGGAAACGATCACAGAGTCTGCGATACTCGGCGTTGTACCTGTTGATAGCTCCCACCAATTTTCTGCCGATAAACTGCGCCTCTTGCCAATTCAAGGGCACTGGGTGCCCGTGCGAACAAGGACAAAATTTCGTAGGAATCAGTGCCTCGCCGCACGTCCTGTTGGAGGACACTTCGCGCGTGAAAAGCCCTACGTGTGATGCGCTGCTCTTGGAGTCTTCCCCCTTTAGGTCGGGCTCTGCCAAGTGAAGAACGTCCAAGAGTGTCTCGTGGATGTGGTACGCTGTGACGAGCCGATTGGCGTTCGTCTTCAAGGTGGACGCATATGCTGGATACTTGGAGGCTAACCATTTCGGGAACATGATGAACAAGAACAGCATCTTGGACTCCTCACGTCCCACCAACATGGAGTGGCCTTTCCCCAAGTGGAATCCGTGGTCGCTCATGAAGAAGACGATGCTCCGATTCAAGTGATTGTCGGCGTCGACATGCTTCAAAAAGTCCAGCACGAGATCATCGTACAAGTGGAGCGTGCCGAGAGAGTCGCGTGAAAGAGGGGCAGTGAGGAGCGTGAAAGTAAAGACGGGCTCGCCGGCAAAGACCGTCAAAAAGTGGCGCGTCCATTTCAAAATCCTGCGCGCTTTGTCGCGGCGTCGGTCGCACAGCGACGGTATCAACTTGGCTTGTTCGTAGTAAAGATCCATCGTGCAAAAAAAGTAGTCTGTTGGCTGTGTGGCGAATCCTCTCACGGAGCAATGAAAGGTGGCGATGCCTGCTATGTCTTCGCCGAAGAGAACCCTGTAGCCCAGTTCGGCAAACCGCTTCCACACAAACGGCAAAGTGTCTACCTTGGAAGCGGATGTGAGGTTGAGGGTGTCCTGCCAGTGCTGCCAAGACTTCCCCGTCAACATGGCCGTCATGATAGGGAATCTGTTCTTGCCCATTTTAGTTAAGCCTTGCATGTCGACCATATTGATGTGATGCCTCATGTAAGAATCGGTCTTCTTCATTTGCCTCAGGTAGTGGTTCCTCGACACGGAGTCTATGATAAGAAACAAGACGCTCAATTTGTCCTTAACGCCCGGCGTCTCGGCTTCCTTCTGCTTCCGGCAACGCTCCTCCATGTTCTTCTTGCGCTGTACAAAGGCCACAACGTTGTCGAATACGAGCCGACCGTCTGCTGTGCACATGACTCTCACGAACTCGTCTTTCAGGAACGTCAGGTTTTCACTCAGCTTAGGTTCGAATTCGTTGTCGCCGCGTAAAACGGCGCTGTAGCCACACGTCCGGTTCTCTCCAAAAGTGGACAACGCTTTCGTGTCCATGTGCAGGGTCGGGATCAGCGGATCGTTTCCTGCAACCACCAAAGCCTTCACTTCGCCTTTAATGCACGTGTCACTCTTCCTCATGTAGAAGACGCTATGCGGGTCTACTTCGACCTCCACGACGTGGCAACCCTCCGTGTCGACGAGCACTTTTGTCTGCCGGACCTGGCGCGTGGCATCCCGACTCCAGGAGGCAAAGTGCAAGGTCGCCACGACCGTCACCACTATCACCAATGTCATCCGCTCCTTCGTCACGCATCCAAAAAAGGGAGACAAAACTCATTACCAAAAACAACTTAAGTGTATTTTGGGGAATTTAAATGAACATAAGAATGGGGTAATGTGTTCGTTAGCTGCATCGTATGGGGCATGGAAGCCGAAGGCCTGTTTGATCTTCTTTGCTGTCTGCAGCTAATAAGTTAAAACAGTCTCCAATTCGCGCAGAAACAAGAATTGGACAATCGAGCTTTGGAAAAAAAGTCACGTGGTCCAAAGAATCACGTTTCCAGTTGCATCATACAGATGGCAGAGTGAGAATTTGAAAGCGGAAGCGGCATGAAAGCATGGACCTCACATGCACGAGTACACCCCTTCAAGCTGGTTTGGGGGATGTTCTCCTGGCATGATTTGTAAAATGGCCCCACCATCTTTACTCTTTGAAACGTTATAGCTGTGCAACGAAATGAGACAGAAATACACCCACGTACTAAAAGTCATGGCACACCTGCCTAATAACGTGTTGGCCCCCCTCTGGCCCCGATAACGGCGGCGACCCGTCGTGGCAGACAGTCTACCAGTCCCTAGAACCCATCCACAGACACTGCAAGCCATGCCGCCTCCACTGTAATCCACAACGATGCTGCATTTATCAGTTGTGTTGGTGACGACCTGACAGATCGTTCGATGACGTCCCACAAATGTTCAATGAGATTGCAATCTGAGGAACGTGGATGCCAAATCTTTGTTGTGAAGTCGTAGCATGTTCCTCCAGCAACTGCTGTGTCACGAGTGGAGGCGCATTATCTTGCTGAAAGATGGCGTCACCCGCAGATGGCGTAGAATGGAAAACACCCCAGACAAGTATTGAGCCTTAGTGGTCCCTACCTGACGAGCAGGGTCCGTGGCTTCGTGTATTTGGAGCAGGCTAGGCGTTGCCGACGATGTGCAACTGTTAAGAGTGGCACCTGCTCGCAAAGCCTGCAGTTGCCAAGGTTCGCCGAATTGTCGTTACGGACACAGTTGTGGGACGTCCCTGGTTGCACCGCACGGTGATTTTGGCCCGTTGTCGCCCTGTCGAAAACCATCAGAGATACACAACAAAATTCCAATTGCACATTTGCACATTCTTCAGCAAATTCCAAAGTCCCTCTGCATATTATTTCATGCTCCATCCTCTGTTCTGAAGAGTTCCACAATCTACCATAAAGTTACCAGTTTCCTGTGCATTGTTATAAAAAGGTATGTTGAAGCTAAAGCAAAAATCAGACCAAAGCATGATGGCACAGTACTCTAACCAGGAATTGATCAGCATGGTCCACTGCTTTGGTGAGGCATGGCAAATTTATCATGCAACAACCAGGCATCGTTGAAATGTCGTGCGGAATTATGCTATGGTGCAAGTGGACACTATCACATTGAAGACTATCTGGATGATTGATGGAAACACTTACTTTGCAGCACATGACAGTTTGTAAGCAACAAACAGTACAAGAGCCAATTCTCCTATTGCAAAGCTTGCAATCAGGATAATGGGTGATTATTAGTGACGTCAAGATCCGGATATCCGGATCTTTTTTTTAGACCTACGTCCGAGATCCGAGAACCGGATGTTGGTCAGAAATCCGAGATCCGGAACTTGGATCCGAGATCTCTGATCCGGATCTTTGATGCGAGATCTGAGATCCGGATCTTGGATGCGAGATCTGAAAATCGGATCCTAGACAGGAAAGTGTGTATATGCAACCTTTTTCTGAAAGCAGTTTATAAAAGCTTTTATTAAGTGATAGCCTAGTCCTCTTAAGTCCTAATTAGTCTTAATACGCATCCAGCGAAAGGATCCGAAATCCGGATCCGAAATCTGGATCCGATATCAGAGATCCGAGATCCGGATACGAACCCGGATCCGGATATTTCTAGATCCGAATCCGGATATTATCAGATCCGAATCACAGATCCGGATCCAACGGACATCACTAGTGATTATGGTGAACTTTTTGTTGTTGTTGTTGTTTGGAATTTGCTGTTGAATGTGCAAATGTGCAATTAAAATTTTGTTGTATCTCTTGTGACGCTTTTCGAGATTAAATTTGGATGTGTCTTAATTTGCATATTTGAGATGATGAGAAGGTGGTCTATCATATAGAGCACCCTCAAGTTCTTATTCATTCGCTGTATTGGAATTTGCGTAACTACATTGCTATCCAAGATAGGAAGATGTCCAACGACTTTTGACTCACTTGGTATACAAGCCCCGTGGTATACACCTAAATCAGGCGTCCCTATGCGTTTGTCAATTGAACAGTGCATTGCTGATTATTTATCGAATCCTGACATTTTGGATAAGTTTTTGGATACCCTATTTCACCGCCTTACCGAGAAATTAGACACTATACTAAGCGATCTAATTTATCGTATCTCCTCCACACTGCTCCAGTCGTTCCGTCATTTTCCTTCAAATCAAAAACGTACGAGTGCACAACAAACTACCTCCCTCTAATGCTGATTGCCAGCAACTGACGCTATTGAGAGGCGGGAAAAAATTCACGCATACGCACAAAGGTTCAAGGTCGGCTCATGCAAGCGCGCGTGATCCAAATCCATCAGGTTTTCGCAAAAAAAAATAAGGTCGGATACTTTTCTCACAGGCCTCGCATACTACAGTAGTGCTGGGTAGTCTATCCTCTCGCTTCAGGGGCCGCTTCAT
>JAHWFO010006053.1:0-36485 GCA_023313115.1 Rhysida immarginata | reverse complement strand
TACCATCAGTGCCCGGAGAGGACAGGTGCACCACCAGCAGTCCCAACACCACCGCTCTAGGGATGTCGTCCCAGCAGCCAGCACTGATAACTTCACCGGCCAAGTCAACTGAGCCTAGCAGAGTGACTATGCCTCGTCCTACACCGAGGATATCAAAGGCGGCCCCGCCATCGTTGGCTCCTCCTTCACCAAGGAAAGCGAATCCGAGGTTATCGAAGGCAGCCCCACCATCGTTGGCTCCTTCTTCAGCAAGGAAATCGAAGACGGCCCCACCATCGTCGCCTCTTCCTACGACTCCTGGGAAGGAGATATCGCCTCCCCCTCCTCGGCCTCGTGTGGTTCCAGAAACTGTTTCTTCTCATCCACCTTCACCCGATGTTTCCCCGATGTTGGAGGACTGTCACTCTGCAGAAGTCATCTTGGACGATTCGTTGTGCTCCGAGTTCGTGTTTGCTGCGGAAGAATTCCCATCTCCACCTGTACTTTCCTGTGGAAGAATTCGTTGTGCTCCACCTGCACTTTCATCGGCATCGCAGCCTCTGCGAATCGCCTGTGCTCCTGCGCCTGTGAAGATTTCTTCATCTGCTGGGACCTCCAAGCCATCAGCGCCAGCTCAGCGGGATCTTCTTGCGACGCCAGAGAGCCCTCGCAAGAAAAAGGCCCGACTTCATCGTAGCAAGAGGGACGGGATTCCTGTGTCCTCTTCATCTGAAAGAGACAGCTGCGTAGACCATCATCATCGCAGCCCC
Organism: Rhysida immarginata; assembly: GCA_023313115.1. Classification (NCBI taxonomy): domain Eukaryota; kingdom Metazoa; phylum Arthropoda; class Chilopoda; order Scolopendromorpha; family Scolopendridae; genus Rhysida; species Rhysida immarginata. The sequence continues at coordinate 35,736 of JAHWFO010006053.1, read as the reverse complement.
TCTTCCTCTTAGGGACGTGCTCGTTCCCCTAGACGGAAGACTACTGAGCCTCCTCCCTCGTTGGTGAAGCTAGCTCAAGTCTCTTTCAGATACAGGTCAGCCCCCGTCATCTTAAATTCGCAGTGAAGGTCTTTTCCCTAAACGTTCGTTCCCTTGATTCATCTTTCAAGCAATCGGTTTTGTCATCATTCATTGCCCTGTACAGGCCAGATATTCTCCTTCTTCAAGAGGTGAAGCTTTGCTGCTTCGCAACAGCTTGCTAACCTCCCTGGCCTTCGAGGTCAATATCCATGTGCGCAGTTCTTCATCAACTCATCTTCGCCACATGGGCAGGGGGTTGCCTCCATCATCTTCAACCCCTCCATTGTGGTGTCGAACTGCGTCTTTGACTGTGAGTGCAGGGTAATTTCTTTGGACCTCCTGCTATCTGGTCTCAAATTCCGATTGCTTAATGTGTACTCCCCGTGTTTTTCAGCAGAGAAACGGATATTCTTTGAAGACCTTGACTTTTACCTGTGCACGTCCTTGCCTGCAGTGGTTGCTGGGGACTTCAATTGCCATCCGGATGAGAACAACATCTTTTCGTCTGGATGTGTCTACCAGTTGTGCCAGCGGAATGCACTTTTCGATCTGTGGGCGTCTTCTTCCAATTGCAACCAAAGTGGGTCTACCTTTCACCAAGGGCCCTCTGTATCTTCAAGGTTGGACCTTTTACTAGTAGACGCCACTTTCGCTGGTGCTCCTGGTTCCATGGAGGTCATTCCATGCTCCTTTTCTGACCACAGTGCCATCAAGTGGTCTTGAAACCCTCCATTCCCTGCCTCCTTTGCAGGCTCTGCTTCGAACAATTGGTTTCTGAACGTTTCTCTGCTTGACAACGATAGATACAAGGGAATGTTCGTTCGGTTTGTGGAAAGACATCTTCACAACCTGCCTCCGTTGCTAGCTTCGTGGCTTTCCTTTAAATCAAAGCTCCATCGTTTTTTCAGAAAGATTGGGTTGGACGCCGCTAGACGCAATCGGCGCCATCTCCTCATGCTGCAAGAAATTCTGCGCCTCCTCCGCTGTTCCATCCCGAACGGGGCATATGCTGATGACATCCGCCAGATGAAGAGCAAGATCAACGCTCTAATGATACGCAGGGCCGCCGGCGCAGCTCTCAGGGCCAAACTGTCCTGGGCGTCTGACGTCCGGAATATGTCGTCAGCTGCGTTCACAGAGGAGAGGCGTTGCGCCAATAAGAGGTGTCATCGTTTGGTGGTGGGGAATGAGACAGTGGAAACGGACTCTGACATCTTGTCTGCTTTCCACTCTCATTTTTCATCATTTTTGGTCACCCAGTCTTTTCATCTGACGTCACGACGAAGTGGATCGAGGCACTTAGACCTTTCACTGCTGACGCTGACCTGTCAATTACCCGTCCCTTTTCCGAAGATGAAGTAAAGAAGTTTCTGTCGATGGATCGCCGTCATCAGTCCAGCCCTGGATTAGACGGCATCCCGTACTCGTTCTTCATTGCGACTTGGAAACTTCTTGGGCCTTTCCTGGTGCAAGTGTTCAATTCCATTCTTAAGGCCCGCCTCAAATACACTTCGTCGCGGCGACATGGGTCGCGCCATGGGCACTGCGCATGCGTCGGCGTCGCTCCTTGTCGCCCGAGCGTGACCTCGTTTTTGCCCTTGGTCGCGGCGACGGGAAAAAACTGGTTTTCAGGCGACGTCGCCTGTATTGAGCTGAATTGAATTGGAAGCGACCAGCGACAACACGTATCCACATCATCCACATCCTCTATCATCCACTATCATCAGGAACTTCAACAGCCTCAATGGCATCCACAAAAAACAAAAGTCCCTCATCCTGTGAAAAAATATGGTGGACAATAGAAATGGAGGCGTGTCATCGATTTTTATAGAGGTTAGTAAAAATTTTTATAGAATTTAATAAAATAAAAATTTAATAAAATAAGAATTTAATATTTTTTTTCCACGCAGCACGTGCTGAGAAAAAATTATGCTATGAAATATTAATAATGATTATGCCGACACTGTATATGAAACATGTTGACATTCCATTGTTCCATTATTTGTAATGATAATAATAATAATAATCATAATAATAATAATAATAGATTTCTATAGAAGTTTTTAAAAATTTTATACAATTAAAAAAATTAATTTTGTTTTTTTATTTTTAACTGAACGTGCTGAGAAATAATTATGCTATGCTATATATTCACGTGCTATTAAAAAAATATATTATCAATAATAGATGAGGGCAAGTAGTAGAAATTTTATAATAGCTTTGATGCAATATGTCAGTACTATATGGTTTTGACTTTATTAAGCCATTTAAATTTTTTATAACCATCTACTGGAAGGCTTCAATTTTATTACATTTTTAAATCTATTTTAAAAGAATTTAATTCCAATTTGACCACGTAAATGCATTTTCCTAAAAATAATAACCAATTGTTTTATTTATTCTTGTTTGATAACCATTTTTCTTTGTTTGATCTATGTTACTTTATGTGTATCACGTGTTAATATATTTGAATTGTGTAAAAAAACATTATACTTAATGAAAGCTCAAAGATATATTCATTAAACATACGAATAATATACATGTTTAATTGCAGAAAACACTGTTCTCTGGGATATTAATAATTCAGCTATCATAAGCGTAATGTGCGCTCCAATGTACTCCGCCATTTGGTATCCAAATTGGAGGATGAAAATTCAGGCATCAGTTGCACAGGTAAAGTATTTGAGTTTGATTGTAATAACCAAAAATATAAATTTCAAACTGATACTGACAACTTTTATATATTTTCAGAAAAAGAAATCTCTGCAAAATTTAAAAATCTTAGAGATCCTTTCCGGAGGGAAAAGAAAAAGGAAATGGCTGGCATGAAATCTGGTGCAGATAGGTCTGCATGCAACGTGTCGAAGCGGATTCATTTCCAAAGCATGCAATTTTTAAACGACACGTTATCTGCAGACCAGAGTGTGGATTCTATACAAGACAGCCAGCCTTCAGTTGCAGAGGATGATTTCAGTAGACTTGATTTAGAGAAGGAAGACGATATACAGATATCAAGAAGAATAACAACCCCAACATCAAATACAAAAAGAATGAGATGTGAGCTGTATGAGCGGGCAGTGGAATTTCTTGCGAGCACCAGCAGCAGCAGCATCAGCAGCAGTAGCAGTGCTGATGATTTATGTTTTTCCCGGCATGTTGCTGGAGTTCTAAGCAAAATGCTTTGGTGGACAAAGAGGAATGTAAACTACAAATACAAAGTGTGTTGGTGACATACCTTAAAAAAGGAAATGCCTAACCTAACCAATGTAGTAATAATAATAAAAGGTAAAAAAAAAAATTACATCACTTGATAATAATTTTAAGAAATATTAACTTTTAATTGAAACTTTACTCAATAGGCAATGGCAGTTTTGGTTTTTCACCCTTATCAAGCCTTTAGTATATAGGATAAGGTTGAGGTATATGAATGATAACTAAATTTAAAACATACATTTGCTTCTCAACTTTAGCGTAACCTTTTTAAATAAGGAAATTAAATAATAATGAAAGTGGAATTTGGGTGAAACAAGTTTTTAATAATAAACTTTCCTTTGGAAATATTGACTGATAAAACAACTATTTGAAAATATCAGAACAAAAAAAAAATTCTTCAAGAATCAATCTGTAATTCTTTTGTTTGAAATGAGTTATGTATTGAAATCACTGATTGTTTCTTGGGTTATTGTAATAGTTTTTTTAGGAAATTAAAATTGAACCTTTGTGAAATTAACAGTTCATGGAGATAGTCATGATACAATATTGCTCGATGGATGGATGCATCACTTCTTTTATACATTTGTATAAAATTTATTTTGCCCAGAGATTCTGGGCAACCAGCTCATTATATCCATTCATTCATCCATCGAGCAATATTGCATCAAGACTGTCTCACACAGGGAAGCCATGAATAGTTAATTTCACAAAGGTAGTCTCCTAAAAAAACTACTTCAATACCCCAAGAAACAATCAGTGATTTCAATACAACTGATTTCAAACAAAAGAATTACAGATTGATATCTTGAAGAATGTTTTTAGTTCTGATGTTTTCAAATTGTTGTTTTATGAGTCAATATTTCCAAAGGAAAGTTTATTATTAAAAAATTGTTTCACCCAAATTCCACTTTCATTATTCATTATTATTTAATCGGTGGAAGGATGGATCATAATATTTAATTTCCTTATTTAAAAAGGTTATGCTAAAGTTGAAAAGCAAATGTATGTTTTAAATTTAGTTATCATTCATATACCTCAACTGTATCCTATATACTAAAGGCTTGATAAGGGTGAAAAACCAAAACTGCCATTGCCTATTATACTCGTCAATTAAAAGTTTTTGATTTTTTAAAATTTTTATCTAGTGATGCAATTTTTACCTAGCTTGTTGTATCCACAATATTTTTTTTAAATATTTTATTTAGAAATGAATAAAATTGTAATGTTAAGTATGAGGATGGTTAATCTTTCTCTATAATTTGATGGCCCTGAAAAGGGTTGTTGGGTTTGTATCTTAGGTCTCTTCAGTTTGCTGCATGTTGGATGCAGCGATACTGCCAATGTACGCTTCCTTCAGCAGAGGAAAAATAATCTAGAAATTTTTCACGGATTTTCTTTGCATCAGCTGAGTAATGGTTGCTGTAGGATGTCTGAAGTGGTGGGAAATGAAGTGGAGTGCCAGAATTTATTGGAAGTTCTGATCTCCATGATCCAGGTAATACCACTCCCTGCTCGTGGTCTTCCATGTCCACCAGATTGGCTGGCCAAGAGGAAGTATGGCTTCGAAGATAATTGTGGAGAGCACAACCTGCAAGGACCAATTTGCACACTTTTTCTGGCTGCAACAGGATTGGATTCAGAAAAAGGCGAAATCTGTTTGCAAAAATGCTGAATGCACTCTCCACAACTTGGCGTCCTCTCGAAATCCTTAAAAAGAGTTTTAAAAAAAGTTAGCAATAGCTGAAATTTTTGAAATCATCTTGCAGTCTATTGTATTTTACCTGTAATTGTAGATCCTTTTTTCTAAAGACAGATCTGTACCATTAAAAGGTTTCATCAGATAAGTCTTTAACGCAAACGCATCATCTGCAATAAAAACGTAAGGTATTTCCTCCGACTGTCCAGGCAATGCTGCTGGTGGTGGAAGCTCCAACTTTCTAAATCCAGCATATCTTTCAAATTGCACTTATTCCAAACTCCACCGTCACTGATCCTACCTTGGGTTCCCACGTCAACATATCGGAAGCAATAATCTGCATCCACCACTGCCATAAGAACAACCGAATCGGTCCCCTTGTAATTCCGGAAGTGAGACCCACCATTTAGTGGCTTCCGGATTACAATGTGTTTTCCATCAATTGCTCCTATGACATGTGGCAAATTCCATCGATCATGGAAACCGTTAGCAATCTGCAGCCAATGGTGGGGTGTAGTTGGCAATTTGAGATAACTCGATTTAAGAGTCATATAGAGCTTTGCAGGTCTCTATAACTATGTACGACAAGGCCCTCTCGGATATGCGGAAATGCACCGACAAATCCCAAAAAGTTTGACCTGTCGCCAAATATCTTAATGTTACAGTAAGCCTTTCAGCCGGAGAAATAGCATTATTTTTATTCTGTTTTATGATGCGTGGTCTAATCATTTCCAGTAGTTCCTGGAAACAATCTTCGTCAATTCGCAACCATCTTCTGTGAAAAGAATGTTTAAACAATTAAATGTTTCGATTCATTCACAGATGCAATAAATATTAAAAATATCCCAGTAGTATCAATCTCATAAGAATGCATGATAAATGTTTAACATTGGCTGCAAATTAGCCAGTGTATTCAATTACTATTGTTAAGTATTATCATTGGGTGAGGTAAAATACAGAAAAAAAATTATTTCAAGTGGAACAACAATTAAAATTCGTGGATTTTCTTTAAAATATAAATCAAAAATAGTTTATTATAACTATTTTTTGAATTACGTGGTTATGGGAATTTTGAAATTTTACCATGTGCATTTTGTTATTTTTATCAATTCCTTAATTTTTATTCGTTTTTTTATCATAGTATGTTGAACGCGGCTGGAGCAGTATATGAACACTATGCATGTACGTAAGCATTAATAAAGAAATTTCCGATAAAAAACAGATAAACGAAGCATTTTTATAAATGAATTAGCAACTCCTTGAAGCTCTAATTCTAATTCATTTTATTTATTAACAAACAAATGAACGATGTGTTTTCGATAACTGGCAGGTCATAACCGGGGTTGAGTTTGCTGGCAGAGAGAATCGCCAGCACACAGCACCAACAACTAAAATTTCTATTTATATCTTTTGACCTCACCCATTGAAAATATTCATGGAAATAAAGAAAAATATAGCTACATAATTGTACGACTGTGGATCCTCGATGCAGAGCTCAAGGTTTGTTGTTGAAAGCTCAGTTGAGTTTTCTTCTTTTGATCCAATTTCGGGTCGGGCCTCGTCGTTTCCTTTCAGCTCTTTCATCCTCTTCACATACAATGATTGCGCATGCTGCCAAAATTTTTGCATCCATATTCTCCATGTTTCTGAACGTCGAATGTGTAAATCGCTGAAGGGAGAGAGAAGTTATTTGAACAACGCGCGAAGACAGAGTGAGAGAGCAATGGAGGCAGGAACTTCCTGGCAGGAAGTAAAGGAAAGTGATAATTGCGCATGCGCAGAGAGAGGACGAGCTAGCCGGCGATGCTTTTATATTTGCAGCGAGACGAGCTGGTGACAAGCGACAAAGAGCGACAACTGACGTCAGCAGTGTGACCTTGACGAACCCTCCCCCCCACTGCAGGCGGCAACGAGCGACGAGCCGTCGCTAGCAACCAGGTCGCTCCTAATTTTTATTTGCGGCGGCCCTAAGGACCCTTCCTCCATTACGTCGGACTTTACTGCGGGGAGAATCATCTTGCTCCCCTAGGTACCAGATCCTGAACTTGTCACCCAGTGGAGGTCTATTACTCTACTTAACACAGAATATAAGGTCTTCACTGGTGTGCTCCAAGAACGGCTCAAATGCTTCGCCGACGAGTTCTTCGATCTGGGACAATCCTGCTCCATTCCATCTCGCAGGATGTCCGACAACCTCATTACCATCAAGTGTGTTATGGAGGAAGCGTGTGTGCGCCCGCAGACTCTTGCCGTGCTAAGTCTTGACCAGGAAAAGGCCTTCGACAAGGTGAATCACGTGTTTCTTTTTTGAGTGTTTCACCATCTTCATCTTCGGAAATTTGCTACGATTATCTCAGCACTGTATGCTTCTGCCATGTCATGCGTGGCGATTAATGGCTCCAATTCGCCTTTCTTCGAACTGTCCAAAGGCGTTAGGCAGGGGTGTCCCATCTCTCCCGTGTTATATATATATATATTCTACTTGGAGCCACTTTTACAATATCTTAATCGCCACCCAGATGTCCAGGGGTATGATTTGCCAGCTGCTTCCATCAACATCCGTACGCTGGCTTATGTAGATGATGTAGTGCTATTTGCATCTGATCCATATTCTCTGGGCATCTATAAAGAATCCTTCGATCTCTTTAGCACTTCGACGGGAAGTTCCATCAATCTCGTCAAGTCTAAAGGCATTGCTATTGAGAACTGGACAATGGACTATCTTCGATCCTTCCCAATAACATGGTGTGAGCAAATTACAGTGCTGGGATATATTTTCTCCTTTTTACCTAATATGGACTCTCGTCACTGGCAGCTGGTAATTGATAAATACATCGCTCGCCTTGGCAAGAACTTTCGTTTCACCACCTCGATGTTTGCCAAGGCGAGGTTCGTCCAGTCGCACGTCCTACCGATCTTGACGTCTAAGTGCCTGTTTGCTTTGCCATCTCCATCTCATTTAAAGAAGGTGCGTAGTGCGATAGCTGACTGTGTGTGGGGGGGTTATTCAGCAGCCCGTCATCCCATCCGTTCGGAGCTGCTGTTTATTCCCTTCGAAGGGGGGGGGGGATTGGGCTTGCCAAACATCCGACGATACCTCATCGCGGCCAGAATGGTCGCCTTGATTCGTGCCTTCCTCCTTCCTCCCCCCATCTGAGCCAACTTCTTTCTGCTTCTGCGCTTCTTCTTGAAAGTGAACAGGCTACCTTTTCCGTCCACGCTGCCAGTGACGATCATTTCACGTTCGCCGGACTTTTACCATCTAGTCTGGTGACATTTGTCATCTTTCCTGTCTGGCCTTCGACAGCTTGACCCGCAGGACCGGGGAAACCTTCGTCTATCTTGGTTCTTCCAGCAGTCTGACCAGGGTGCGACTTCTGACATCGTACGGTGGCACCCTGAATATCCATGGTCAGCCATCTTGAAGTCCGTCAAGTCTCTCGCCTTTGAGAAGGCGGTCTTCAACTTTCAATGGTGCTTGCTGCACCATGGGTTCTACTCTCTCCAATGTCTATATAGCTGGGGATTGGTCAGATCTGCTGGTTGCCAGTTTTGCGGGTTGCTTGAGACAGTTCCCCATGTTTTCTACGAGTGCCCGTTTACTCAGTCCATTTGGGATCGCCTCTCTCGTCACTATCTTCTGAGTGACTTTACCTACCAGTCAGTGCGATTTCTGATGGATTGCTCTACCGGTGCTGCATACAAGCTGGACCTAGCCACTTCCATCGCCTTTATGAACAGAGAGCTTTGGCTGGTTGTCATGTGGACGGATAGCAGAGTGAATGATTTCATGACAGCAAAGAGAGAACGAACAAAAAAAATGGTTGATAAATAAAGCTTTTTTTATTGGTTTTATTAAATAGATTGATTAAAGGTAGGTCGATGTGAAATAAGAATGAATTGCACGGTATTAAGGGTTCGTCTTGATTAGTGAATATTCTTATGCAGTGGAAGTCTTTAATTGGGTAGAATTCACTGATCCCATCCGGGAGGTTGAAGACGCCCTGAAGAAACAAAAACACAACTGACGACGGTCTTGACGCCAGATATGGATAACCCCTCGTTTCTAAATTGCGGATATGGCTGGCCCCAATTTGAAACTGACAAGGCTGATATGAGAAAGTTCAAAGTTCAGATGAATAGCGGGAAGCAGCATACAAGAGTCCCAGTCGATCGTAGGTGCCAAGTTGAGAAATCTTGGAAGCGGAAGTAGCATATGCGCCGAGGCGAGGTTAACTCGACGGCATAGCATACCCCAGGTAAACTATTGCTGAAGTGGAACCTACGTCGAACTGATGTCTTGCAGTATCCTCCTCTCCTCTAGTCGAAGCAGCAATGGGGACGCTGGTCCTCGATGTAGCTAGAAGTTGATGAAAGCATGTGTGGAAGATGCCAGTCGATCGCTGTACTACAGCGCCAGTGACGTGAACGACACCCTGCGATGAGTAGAACGTCTGGCGATGGCTGGAGTAGCTCGGATTCCAAAACACTAGTCGATTCTTTCTATGATGAGAAAGTCGGGAGGTACATCTGCTGCCTCACGGTCGACACTCGGGAACACACCAACTCAAGAGGAAAACAACAGGTATCTGCCCTTGACGAAGGAGGGCACTGCCAGAAGCACACAACGAACGCACGTCGAAAACACTCTAAGGAAGCACTGTCGCCCACACGAATAAACGTGCGATTTACGGCACACGCAATCAAATCAGAATAACTCACTGCTCTTTGCCAACACACTAACACAAACTCACAAGTTGACGTAGAAAAGAGCTTCGTGTTGAGGAAATTCAAAAGGTCAGGAAACACAAGTAGGTGCGACGGAAAAGCACACACAAATTCACAAGGTGTGGAGCTGCAACAAGGCAAACACAATGTAGCACATAAGAAGCACCAATATAACGTGACAGTATGCACAGCAAAACACTCCGCTGAATGACCCTGCACTTGAGGTCACGACCTTGCTCACTCGAGGAATCTGCACCTTTACAAAAGACGAAAAGCCTTTGGAAACAAAACAAAACCGGAGATACAATCACGATGGACGTTCTCACCGGTTAAGGTAAACATAGGCCATTATTAAAACACTCACACATTAAGCATAATAACTAAAGACACCAGGCTCTGTCGCACAAAGAAAGATGGACCGCCAAATCAGTAAGAAAACTGACGAAGCACAAAACACATTAAGCTGATCCCTCTCTTGAGATTAGGGATGGATTCCTCCACCAAGCACGTGGAAATGTTTCAGCTCGTCGCACACAAAAAAAAAATTATGGCAAATACCTTAATTTATTTGTTTATATTTTTTTTTTTAACGTACGTCCTTCACAATTTTAACAAATAGATAAGGACACCAAATGGCTATCGATGAACCCTCCTAAACCGTTCAGGAAGAACGTGCCGAGTGTGCTGGAAAACACCCCCACTATGGCGAAATTTTCCGTGAATCCATGCTTTTCCAGAGACATGGATTCTATTAAGTAATTTTTCTCTGCAAACTTCGTATGCAGAAATAAAACTGTAATGCCAAGGACGGGATTTCGCGCAGCCCAAGTAGCAACAGAATGGAATATTAGAGTCCTACCGTAATTGCTCCTTAGCCACTGTTGATAATCCTCTTCCGCTACTCCGCACGGGATTCCGGCACCCGTCGACGTGCTCGCGACGGGGGCGTCGGGTGGGTCTCCCTCGCTCGCCTCTCTATACGCCGTCGGAAGCTCGTAGCCGCTCTCTACTAGGGCCTGCAAAATTGCCGCCACCAAACACTGTTGCCAATCCTTGTCGTCCAAAAGTTCACGGGCTTGAAGAAGGCTTTCCCATCGGTTGTGGCCTCCACTGCTAAGCTGTCGCTCACCAGCCGCCGTCGTGGTATCTCCTCCCACGTATACGGGTTCATCGTCCTCGCTGCTTTAACCTCCGCTAAGCTGCGTTTTCCGAACTCCTGCCGTAGCTCATAGCCTCGCTGGCCGCACTCGAATGTCTCTACCAACGCCTGTTTCAGTGTCCTCCCTCTAACCTCAGCAATCTCTCCACCTCTCTCGACGTCCTCTCGTGCTCCTCTCGAACTTTACCACGTTGTTTTCGTGGGCAGCCTTCGTAGTGGCTCTTGTCAAATGACGCGTTCTACTTGCGTCATCTGCTACATTAGCCCTCGGCTGACGAGTTCTTTGTTGCCGGCCACATGACATGCTCACTGGCTGCCGAGCCACACGAAAGCTGTCTTGAATCGCATCAATCTGCTGGTGGTCACTAACTGCCCATCTGGAGAGCGCATCCACCATGAAGTTATCGGTGGCCTTGATATGCTTTAAGGTGACATTGAAGTCCAACAAATCTTGGAGTACCGACGCTTGAAGATGTGACAATTTAGGCTGCGTTAATAACTTGGCTGCCGACTGGTTATCCGTGTAGATCACGGTTGTTGTCTGTTTTAGATAATGCCTCCATAACCGCGCGACATGAGCAATGGCAAGAAGCTCCTTCTTATATGCCGATAACGGGAGTTCACTCTCCCTAAAACGCCGTGATTCGTAGGCGATGGGGAACAACTTCGACCCGTACTGCTGCGTGGCACTCCTGTATGAGCATCAGGAACGCTTGCTCGTAGTCCTTTTCCCGCAATACCACTCTAGCTTCCTGGATGGACATGATGTTGGCGTATGCTTCATAATGCCATTGCGGCAACCAATTCTTCTTCCCCTTGATTATAACTCCGCATCGTCGGCTCTTCCATTTGAACAGCGGATCTAGTCTACAGATCCACTGATAGCCGATAATTATATCAAAGTTGTGCAACGGGAGGAGGTGAAAGTTGAGTTTATCCTTATATTTGCCATTAGACACTGGCACTTGAAAAGCTGTCTCCTTAATTTTGGTCCCTAGTGTCTTGCTAAAAGGTTAAACTGGAGTAGTCAAACATTTAAAATTTTTTTATTTGCCCTTACATTTTCTTATGTAAAATGGAAAGGAATAATGTTACATAACGGATTTCTTCGTTATATTTTTCTGTCATAAATAACTGTGGGTGAATCAAGTATTCTCTTTATAACTGAAGCTCCGTTTTCCAAGCAAATAATAGATTTTCTTTAACTTGATTAAGTTAAAATGCAGCCTTTCCTTTTCATTTGTGGTGGCCACACAGGTGTTTTAGATTCTATGGAATTTTATTTTCTTACATTACCACTGCATATTTGTAGTTTTTAACTAGCAATTTTTCATGTTGCTATTTCTTAACTTAGAACTTGATTCACATACAATTACAGACTTCCTATTACTTTGTAAAATTTTCAAATCAATAATTTTGGGGAATTTTTGTGTAAAGTTGAATCTTTATGAAATCAACTTCTTTAATGATATTAAAAATATAAATTCAATTCTTTCACTTAAGTCTGTTGTTTTGTCTCCTCATCTGCAAACACCTTGATTGCATATAATCTTGTTTAATTAAATCCTTTTGACTTTATGAATCTTTTACCAGACTTTAAAAAAAAACAACAACGCAATGTCTAGTCTAAATGATGTATAGATTATAAATCCACTATACAATCTTTTTCTATTAACTTAATCTCACTAATGTTGTGAGAATAGTTTTAACTTGATAAGAGTAATGACTTTTAAAGATTAAAATTTTTCTTACAGTCCCTTTTCTTTAAATATTCTAAGTATTTAAACTTTGTCTGATTCCTTTTTCAATAAGTTGACATTTATAAGTCAATTAAAATAATTTTAAAGTTTAATCATCACACGTGATGAAAATATTATATTTAAACGTTACAGATTCGCGAAAAATTGCGATTCCCAGAATTTAACATGGAGAAAGCGAAGGAGAGAAGCCATCACCCCCGACTAGAATGGACCCGCGGAGAATAGAACAAAGCAGAAAAAGAAAGGCAATTGGAGGATTCACTGCGCAGAATCGGCACAGAATCCTCCAAGAGCAAATAAAAGGAAGAACACGGGCCATAGAAGGCAGACAGTAAGCGATGGCCACCGGATGACAAAAGAAGCCGATGTCGAACCAGTTCCGGATTCCAGAGGAGGGCACAGATCTCGCAATAGCAGTTGGAGAAGTCGTCGGATACTAAAGGACAGTAAGATAAATAATCGAAGTTGTTCTTCTCATGCATTTTCCACCATTAAGTCTAAAGAGTCCGCTGCCGAGGCAAGGAGCATATCCCAAGGATGCCCAAGTGATGAATCCGACCGAGGAGATCCGAACCGCAGGCATTGTATGAAGGGTAGCCGAAGAAACGTTCGCCCGTCGCCCCGTGGATACTCGCCAACCCCGCCAAGTCTGAATCCCGCTAGCCCCTGCATAGGGATAGTCTAGGCAAAGCCCTACCTAGACAGGATCCATCCAAATCTGGTCTCCGATGAAACAGTAAGCTGTCTAATATAGTGAATAATAATTCGAAGATAAACTTTAGTGAAACTAATGTCATTTTAATTGAGTGCATTCCAAATCCTGACAACATACATCCGGCGCCACCGGGAATCACCGTTCAAGACAGAGAGGAGCCAAGCGGATTTTAGCATGTCCCTTTCAGGGAGTTCATCCTAAACGTCATACCCAGGAGTGTTAGGCTCATCGCCCAACTCTACCTTACGCTCGAGGACGTCGAGCACGGATCCCATATGCCCTTCTAAGCAAGACCCCACGTTTATTCTCCCGTGGAAAGTGGACGCAATCGAAGTGATCGTCCCATTCGCTGACCTAGCTGGTATTCACGCGGGGTGCCCTGTCGAATGTTTGCGCTTGGACTCGGGACCATCCCCTTTTGATACCATTAGTATTGATTAGGACTTAGTACTCTAATTAATGAATATTGACTTATTAAATACTTACTTGTGTTCGGCACTCAATTAATCTATGGTTCTATTCCAAACAGTTCCCCCACCACGGTCGACTTACCTAGATAGGTTGCTGCCTTCCGAGTTTGCGGTACCCACGACGCTGGCCACTCCATCCCATTGCTTGCACGCCATTGCTCAATAACTTACCTCAATCAACACTACTCATATTACAATATTTATTAAATTGTAATCTCGTTTATTTAAAGAAACTTATAAAATTCAGATAGAATTTTAATTAAAATTGTTTATACAATTTCACCCCCTGTTTGCCCTGTGATTTTACTTAAAAAATCCTTACAGAGCGGGGAAGTGCTTTGGTCACAGACAAGGCAGAGACTATGGACATAATTCCACTGCGTAAAAACTCTACCAATCTTCATCATATCTTATATTGTTTTCCTTTGCCCATCTCATTTTTAAAGGAAGTCCACGAATAGAAACAGAGGTGCTTCAAGAATAGGAGCAACGACGATCACCAAAGATCACAAGGAAAAAGTCTTTTCACAAACAGGAAGTTCAGAGAGGAGCAGTTACGAAAGGAAAAGATAACTAAGGATAAGAAGATTAGAAGATCGACTAGTTGTGAGTATATTAGACGATAAGAATGGAAAGCGATCGGAAATTAGGAAAGTGGCTCAAAGAGGAGCATAATTCAGAAAAAAAGCATTAAGCCAATAGAGGATTATAATAGAGGTTTCCTTCAATTAATCAGTAGATGTGAAAATTGGAAGGAAAGGCAAAAAGTAGAGGCGTATGTTAGTAGCTTTTCGAAAGAATTCCGAAAAAAGTTAAGGATAGGAAAGCATATGAAATTAAAGGAGGCAATGAAACAAACAGAAACATTGCTCTCAAAAGAAAAATGGCAAGACGAAGAGGGGTTCATTGAGGATAGTGAAAGCGACTATAGAATGGCCCAAAATAATAATAAGACAAAGGCCTCAGTTAAATTATAAGGAGAAAATTGAATGTGAGAATTATGCAGCATGTGTGCCGGAAAGAAAATATAAATGAAAAAACGAAAAAAGAAAGAAGGGGACAAATGAATGATATAGAATTAAACAGAAGAGGAGTTAATTGTTAAGATATCAATCAAGAAGAAAAAACCCCTATCTTAAGTAAAAATAAGCATTTAGCTAAGGGACAATTGATGGAAAAAACAAGAAATATAGAAGAATCGAAGTTTTTAATGAAAGAAGGTTCCAATATAGAAAATAGTCCAGAAACTTGTGAAATTATATATGCAGATGAAATGCAACATATAGCGAGTTCCGATTTTGCGGTAGCAGCTAAAGAAGAGTAGTGAAGGAAATTAATCAGTGTAAGAAAATAATTAAAGAGAGCAAATTAAGAGATGCCTACAAGCAATCGGTAGCCATGTCTGTAGCTCATGCAATGGGTTTAATGGAGGACGAAACACTTCGGAATTGATTAAGAGAAGTCATGCGGTCTATCCCATGTAGACAAGTATAGAATGGCAAATTTTCAGCCACGTAGGGGGTACCATCAACGAAAGGACCCAAAGAAAATGCCAGGCAATAATCCAGTTTGAGGGGCAAGACGTTAATGCGCTGAAGTTCACTAACATATTAGCATTTCAAGAGCCTCAGAACATAATGAGGATAATAAAAAATATTGCAGTAATTGATTATCCCTTAGGAGAAGAAACAAATGGGAATAGTGATAGCAACTCGAACTTTAAGCAAGATGATAGAATAGTCGGAAGTTGGGTTGAAAATGAAAAGCAAGGTAGAAGTAAAATAGGACAGAAAAGGAACTCAGCAAAGCTTCAAGATGCAAAGTCGGGTGAAGAAAATCGTTCCGGCATGAAAGCCATAGATATTGTAGCGAAGGAAAATGAGGGTGTCATGGAAATAATGCAAGAAGAGAAAACTGATATTAATAGAAGTGAAAAGATAAATCGCTAAAGGAAAATAATTGAAGGAAGCGGCATACAGAGTAAACCTATATGAATTAAGCCTACTCATATAGAGGCTTAATATGAGTAAAGAAATCCAAAAACCCGCTCCTGTTGTGCTTGGGAGTGAATTATCGTAAGGGGGTCCTTACAGCACCCCCCCCCCTCCCACGCACTACAGGGCACAAAATTACCTCTTGTAATTACACAAGAACAATCACAAAACAAAGGTCACCACGAACGTTATGAAAAAAAGCGTGATTCCTACCACCATTACTAACTACTAAATTAACAAGGGAATCCCTCTAACATGTATGTCACAGATTTCCACCAAATTGAAATATGTTACTCAAATGAAGCTACAATAGATGCTTGCAAAATAAAAGTGTGAAATTTTGTTTCTTTCAAAATAAACCACGAAAACGAAAAAATTTGAGCACACACTCATACAAGGACTCTATTGTTAAAGCGGTGTATGTGTATTAATGCACTTAACAGGAACTTCTTTCTTCCACTACTCACAGCAATAAGCACGAAGCCACTTCAGATGAAATAGACAGCAGCAGGCAGCAATTGAAGAAGCTAGCACAATTGAATCGGAACAAGTCTATTCGCCAGATTGATATAGGTAGTCAAGTGTGGCTGCTGCGCATGGGTGGCCCCAAGAGAAAGTTTGCAGCTAAGTTTCTGGGACCGTTCAGAGTGCTGAATAAAATTACAGGCGTGACATATCAGATCGAAGGCGGCCGTCATCACGATCAAATGATTGTGCATGTTGACCGCCTTAAACCATATGTGATGCCAAATCGAGGAATGAGAAGAAAAAAGCGTAATCGCAGTAGGAGGCAGAGGTGCACTGATCTCAATAATGAACAAGAGGACGAAGAGGAGGAAGAATTGGATGATCATGTGCCGGTTATCTCAAGACATTTTGATAATGTGATTGAGGAGGATGGTAGTAGTCCCATGTCTCGGTTACCATTAAGCCCGGAAGTAAGGGAAATGGAGTTGCAGGATCCGCCTGTTGACAGGAATGAGGAAGGGGTGAATCGTGGCCCTGTGTTAAGGACAGAACATGATAGTCCCAGACCTTCCTGTAGGTATAATTTAAGAAGGCGACCTAAAGTTGATTACCACGCACTGAACGTCGGTAGAAAGGACAGTGGGGTGATAAATGTAAGAGTTAGGGGTCCGCGAGGAGCTCAGCAGTGCCAAGTCGTGCGTGGTGGCGTGTTCCACGACCGTCATAGGATGTGGTGCAAATCGCCATTCAGTGATAAAAATAATTCACATCTTTGTTGGTTACCTGAGTGAAGTTGCGTGTATTGTTTGTGTTTTGGGTATGCGTGTGCTCTTGGGAGTGGGAGAACGTGGTTCTTTCATTCCTAAGAGGGGGCGTGATTCTTTCATTCCTAATTGATTATTGGATAATTTTTGATATAATTGTTAAAGTTTATGTCTTTTTAATATGGGGCCCCAATTTTCAATAGTAATGATTTGTATTCTTAATTATTGGTTCTAATCAATTAAAATGAATAATTTATCGCTTGTCAGCCTCTACTCCTTGCGAATATAACATTCACCCCGCGCAAGTCCAAAAACCCACTCCTGTTGTGCTTGGGAGTGAATTATCGTAAGGGGGTCCTTACGGCACCCCCCCCCTCCCACGCACTACAGGGCACATCTGGCGCCCGAACAGGGACTTGCCGCCATTGTTGTGGGCGTTAGGGGTCATTTGGGAGTAGAGTGTTGATAACCTAGTGTCTCAGGAGCGTGAATTGCATGAGTATGCAGGGTGAGAGGATTGCTAGGTGTTTTGTGGTTTATCCAAGGATGGCATGTTGAATGGAAGTGTGTAACCCTATAGAGGGTTTAAATATTGGCGATTTGGGGGATAGTGAAGGAGATGCGCTAAGATGTCTGATATACGAATATGGGGATTTGTTCAGGGATGATGTGGCTGGTGTGCAGGGCGTGAAGGACTTCGTCGCTGAGTATGACATCGACAAATCAAGGCCTGTCTTTGTTCGACAGTACAAAATCCCATATGTATATAGGGATGCGTACAGGGCAAAAATTAATGTATTAGAGCAGGCGGGGATAATTGAGTCCAGTATAAGCCCCTGGAATTCACCTGTGCATGTGGTCCCGAAAAAGAACGGTGAAGTAAGAATAACACTAGACCTATGCCAGGTGAATTCGTACACCAGCCCTGTGGACTTCCCTGCCCCTGTCATCCAAGATATTTTGGAAGAATTATGGGGGCATAGGTTCTTTTCGGTCCTCGACTTAAATAACGGATACTTCCAAATTCCGTTGGTCGAGGGCCTAAGGGAATGCTATGCCTTCCAGACTCCCTGGGGGAAATATCAATTAACCAGGCTACCCCAAGGGGGAAAAAATTCTTCACATATTTTCCAAAAGTATGTGGTATCCACATTGCAAGAGATGATGGGAGGGGAGGTCCACACGTTCCTGGACAACATCCTCATTTCGACCTCGTCCTTCGAGAGACATCTTGAAATCATGAGATGGGTGTTCGACAGATTCCGCGGGAAGGGCATAATAATAAAGCCCTCAAAATGCCAATTTTGTCAGCGGGAGGTACACTATCTGGGCCACTTAATTTCAGCGGAAGGGTCAAAACCCGACCCAGAGAGTGTACTTGCAATACAGCGATTGAGGGAACCCCGCAATGTGAAAGAGGTTCGAAGCATAGTTGGCTCGCTGAATTTTTATCGACCTTTCTTGCGGGATCTGTCTGGCATTCTTGTACCCATCACAAATTTAACGAAGAAGGGGGTAGTTTTTCGATGAGATGCTGAATGTCAGAGTGTGCTGGAGCGGATCAAGTTGGTGCTGTCAACCGCACCAGTCCTACACGAGCCTAACTACTCCTGGCCGTTTGTGTTGGCTACAGATGCCTCGGAAGGAGCGATCGGTGCAGTCCTCCAACAAGGAGGTGGAAGGAGTTTTGCATCCAGTCGCATATTTTAGCCAGAAGCTCAAAGGCACACAGCTCAATTATGCGACAATTGAGGAGGCACTGGCAGTTGTGCGAGCCGTGGCGCATTTTCGCCACATCATACTGGGATTTCCTACCAGGGTGGTGACTGACCACCAGCCGTTGGTGTTCTAAATAGAATGCGGGACACTAATCAGCGGCTGTTGTGTTGGTCATTACAGCTGGAGGAGTTCCAGTTGACATTCCAACACCTATCGGGTAAGAATAATGTTGCGGCGGACTTGCTGTCACGGCAATGCGAGATGGCAGTGGTAGAAACCAACAGTGAGGAGTGGTGGGACGCCATTAGGGCGGCACAGGAGATGGACCCATGGGTACAACAGGTTAAGGGGGACATCCAGCAAGGGAGCATCGTTCGCGGTAACGGGGGGGTGTTTACCGAGGAATACGGATTAATTGTATGGAGGCATGATAAACACCCAGGGGGCAAAGGGCGTGTATGGCTCCCGGAGTCGTTGCGCCCTGAGGTGCTGCATCAAGTTCACGATAGCCGTCTGGGCGGACACCGGGGAATAACTGCGTCCATCCACACGGTGTGAAAGAACTACTTCTGGGCGGGGCAAGCACGTGATGTTACTGCCCATATCAAGGCATGCTTGGCCTGCCAACGTTCAAAAAAGGATTTTGCACGGGCACCTTGGCAGCCAGGCATCAGTGCTAGCTACCCATTCCAGAAGGTGGTTATGGACATTGTGGGTCCTATTGAGCATTCTAAATATGGCAGTAAGTACCTCCTGGTGGTAACAGATCTGCTGACCAGATTTCCGGAGGCGGTGCCGTTGCCTGACCAATCTGCATCCTCTGTGGCTAATGCCTTCATACAGTCGGTGGTATGCAGATACGGAGTCCCACAGCAAGTAATCAGTGACCGCGGTGCTAACTTTACATCCGAAGTGTTCGCCAGAGTGTGCCTTGATTTGGGCATACGTCATAAGATTACTACTGCATATCGTCCAACGTCGAATGGCATCGCGGAGCGGTGTAATAAGTCTCTCTGCGAGGCCATTCGGGCGTTGTGCGATGACCATCCTGGGGAGTGGTAACAGGTGCTAAATTATGCCCTGTTCTCCCTGCGCACCCGGCGTCACGAAACTCTGGGCGAAGTACCTGCGTACCTACTGTTCGGGGTTGATCCAATGATGCCCCGCGAATGGAAGCTAGAATTCAATGAGGATCAGACTGAGGAAGAGGACCGCGCGGAAATGAAGCGGTATAGGTCAGAAATAGTATCTCGATTGGCCGAGGTACGGAAGCGGGTCAGCACATGGGACCGGGAGAAACGGCTGAAGAAGCTAGCACAATTGAATCGGAACAAGTCTATTCGCCAGATTGATATAGGTAGTCAAGTGTGGCTGCTGCGCATGGGTGGCCCCAAGAGAAAGTTTGCAGCTAAGTTTCTGGGACCGTTCAGAGTGCTGAATAAAATTACAGGCGTGACATATCAGATCGAAGGCGGCCGTCATCACGATCAAATGATTGTGCATGTTGACCGCCTTAAACCATATGTGATGCCAAATCGAGGAATGAGAAGAAGAAAGCGTAATCGCAGTAGGACGCAGAGGTGCACTGATCTCAATAATGAACAAGAGGACAAAGAGGAGGAAGAATTGGATGATCATGTGCCGGTTATCTGAAGACATTTTGATAATGTGATTGAGGAGGATGGTAGTAGTCCCATGTCTCGGTTACCATTAAGCCCGGAAGTAAGGGAAATGGAGTTGCAGGATCCGCCTGTTGACAGGAATGAGGAAGGGGTGAATCGTGGCCCTGTGTTAAGGACAGAACATGATAGTCCCAGACCTTCCTGTAGGTATAATTTAAGAAGGCGACCTAAAGTTGATTACCACGCACTGAACGTCGGTAGAAAGGACAGTGGGGTGATAAATGTAAGAGTTAGGGGTCCGCAAGGAGCTCAGCAGTGCCAAGTCGTGCGTGGTGGCGTATTCCACGACCGTCATAGGATGTGGTGCAAATCGCCATTCAGTGATGAAAATAATTCACATCTTTGTTGGTTACCTGAGTGAAGTTGCGTGTATTGTTTGTGTTTTGGGTATGCGTGTGCTCTTGGGAGTGGGAGAACGTGGTTCTTTCATTCCTAAGAGGGGGCGTATGTGACTGGTGTCAGTGTGTGTTTTGAGTTCGTTTGGTATTTTTTTTTTTTTCATTTTATTGTTGGTTCGTGTCTTTTATGCAAATTTCTGTGTTGTAAGTGTATTTGTTGAATAAATGAGTTTTGTAGTGATTGTTTTGTGGTAGTTGTGTAAGAGTTTTGTTGTGGGTTTGGTTGCGAATATCGATGATGTGTGTGGAATTTTTAAATAAAAATAAGTCAGCTTGCTGTATAGGAATTGTTTTTTTTGTAGTACGTAGGTGATATTTTCCTGATTGTTGGAAATAGTTTTTGTTTAAAGTTATGAGGAAAGCTGTCGCAATTGTTTGGATAATCGTAAGCAGACATTGTTGGGGCAGCTTTTCTCAGTATGTGAGCCTCAACAAACCCGGAGGAAATGGGAGATTGTTGGGAGAGTGAGCGATGGTTCAGTTTTTTTGCAGGCAAGCGTCGAATAAAGAAAAGAGATCGTTCGAGTCCCCCCCTCCCGAGCTAGCAGCGATGTTTGTTTTTGGATGTGTCTGCTGCTGAAGAATAGAAGCTTTGATGAAAGCAGGCCTGTATGAAGGTTATGAATAGTTTTTAAGTAATCTGACCTGTGAATTGATGATGGCTATGTTTTTCTTTTAATGTGCGTGACTGTCATACGACGAAAGCGATCGGTATATGAAGGAATGCGCCTAGAACGAAGTTTCCCGACCAAGATGAGAAGGAATCAGCAACAGAGCGGTGAGATCATTCTATTTTGGTATTACTGACACATTTGAAGTTATGATCACCAGTGGGAATAAATAACGTTTGGGAAGGTGCATATCAAAAGAAAGTGACGATTACAATTAATAATTCAAGATCGACAGTTAATTCTCTTATGAGAGTCTATATGAATCAAATGTTTTTTTCATTGCACGGCGCTGAAGCACACTGGCGTTGATTAGCGATCGACATCGTGTTAAAATTGTATAAGTTAAGCAAAAATGCTTACAATAAACGATGTTCATAACCGTTTAGCGTCTGTGAAGCAAAGCCTGTCATGTGGGGGCGTTCTATAGCATTGACTAAGAGCATGCCTACATGTATTGTGATACGTGAGTGAATAGAGTGAAGTCTACAGCGTCTATGAGCAAACAGTAAAAAGTCCAAAGGTTGTTGTTGAGGGGTAAATGCTCTCTCCCCTGGTTGACCAAGCTTGTCCAGCGCTAAAATATAGCACTGTTTGGCAACAAAAGAAAGGAGGGCGTGACGCTTTCGTGGGGTAGTTCTCACAAACTATTCACTCTCGTCAGGTTCTGGCAGCCTGTGTTGTAGGCATTACAGATTGGGCATATAGTATGATTGGCTCATTGGCTCCCCATGTGCTGGTGTGCGTGTTCAATTAAATGTTTGTAAATTCAGAATATTTCGCGTTGTTTAAACTAGTTAATTGATTATTGGATAATTTTTGATATAATTGTTAAAGTTTGTCTTTTTAATATGGGGCCCGAATTTTCAATAGTAATGATTTGTATTCTTAATTATTGGTTCTAATAAATTTAAATGAATAATTTATCGCTTGTCAGCCTCTACTCCTTGCGAATATAACATTCACCCCGCATAAGTCCAAAAACCCGCTCCTGTTGTGCTTGGGAGTGAATTATCGTAAGGGGGTCCTAACGGCACCCCCCCTCTCCCACGCACTACAGGGCACAAAATTACCTCTTGTAATTACACAAGAACAATCACAAAACAAAGGTCATCACGAACGTTATGAAAAAAAGCATGATTCCTACCACCATTACTAACTACTAAATTAACAAGGGAATCCCTCTAACATGTATGTCACAGATTTCCACCAAATTGAAATATGTTACTCAATTGAAGCTACAATAGATGCTTGCAAAATAAAAGTGTGAAATTTTGTTTCTTTCAAAATAAACCACGAAAACGAAAAAATTTGAGCACACACTCATACAAGGACTCTATTGTTAAAGCGGTGTATGTGTATTAATGCACTTAACAGGAACTTCTTTCTTCCACTACTCACAGCAATAAGCACGAAGCCACTTCAGATGAAATAGACAGCAGCAGGCGGCAATTGAATGGCTTCTCAAGTTTCTAAACAAACTTAGTTTTTGAAAATAGATTATTACAATTAGCTAATTGCCTTCCAGTAAAAATGTCTATAGTAATTAATAACCATTTCCTTAATTTATTATTTCATTTTATTAAGTAATTCGATAATCAAACACTGGGCTGGCTTCATGTGGAAAGTCGTGTAATACGTTGCGTTGGTGAGCGGGTAAGTATCACGGTGTATTATAATTTTAAATAAAAATAGTATTCATGGATGCTTACCTCATCTTATAAATTATATCCAGACGAATAATTGTACAGCAAAATTAAGGTTTTATGCTTAATAACAGTGCTCTAACTGCAATTCTTTGGTGACCACTGCTAAAGAGTTTGCTTTTCCTTCTTACTGACATGTTTGTTGAACTCTGCGCACTTCCAGAGTGCTCCACTGCCACGCAACTCCACGGTTTGCTTACGCACAAAAAAGGCTATGTGGGGGTTCCCTTGTAAATATCAATTCATCATCATCATCACTGTCAACTGTTTGCAATCCACTGCTGGATGAAGGTCTTCTCTAAATGCTTCCATTCTTCTCTGTTTGAAGCTTTGGATTTCCAGTTGACACCAGCCACCTTCCTTATTTACTGACAATAAATCGACCACTAGAATCACGCTTGAAGTGAGATTCACACTCGTCTTCTTCCAAGGTGCGGAGCTTAGGGGTTACGATTTCTTCCATTTTCCAGAAATTTTCCAATTGCTCTTGAATGCAAACCAAGCTGCGACTGAAATTACAACGAATGTCCTAGAGAGTATTCAAAGGAAACGAACCAGCTACAATCCATCGAAAATGAGAAGCTTGCAGAATAGGCATTCTGGGTCCAAGTGGAATGCGCCGAGTGAGAACAATTTGCCAGAATGAATTTACTCCAAGGAGAATGTCGATTTCTCCAGGGATATTGAAGTGAGGATCAGCTATCTAAAGGCCATCCATGAGGAATGTTTATGCTAGCAATATCAATTGGCGTGTTGGGAAGGTGACCAGTAATCTGAGGAACAACCAAACATTGAGATTTCAAACTATAATTGGATACTCGAGATTGCAAAAGAATTTCAAAACGACAATGGACACTAGTAGTAGATTTGGTGATGCCCTGAACTTGGATGTTGACTGGAGTTTGAGGAAGCTGGAGATTCTTACATAGAGAAGAAGTTACAAACGATGAAGTACTCCCACAATCAAGCAGGGCTCTTGCTTGATGAATTTGACCTTGATTATCAACAACATTCACAACAGCAGTGGAGAGAATAGCACATTGTTTGGAAGAGGACAATGCCGAGAGGGTGACTATATCATTTTCAACAAATGAGTTCTCAGGAGTGGTTATGGGATCAAGATGTAGAAGAGTATGATATCTAGCTTTGCACCTATTGCAGCTGTGCTTAGAGCTACAGTTCATAGCGAAGTGACCTTTAGAAAGGCAATTTATGCAGCATTTTAAATTCTTCACTTTAGCAAAACGTTCCTTGACAGACATAGATTTGAAAGTGGAACAAGAGTATAAATTATGATCTTTATTGCAGACTGGACAGGAGGACGACATCGAGACGAAACTTCTTGACGTGGCGGATCGTTCATTTGTGGGTTTAGCATGTCTTTGTTTCAGAGTTTGCAATAAAGAGGCATGTCTTTGTTTTCTAGAAATTTAATAAGATCATCGAAAGAAGTTGGATCAGAAGTAGCAGTCTTGTTTTCAAATTTCTTTACCGTGGTGTTATCTAATTTGGAGTTGATAAGATAGACGAGGGATGCATCTCTCTGATCCTCTTTATCGATCAAAGAATCCAGAGATCAAAGATTTTTCTTAGCTGAATCAATCAAGGTGCGCAGTCTAGCAGAGGATTCTTTGGAAATGGGCTCCAGATCGAAGATGGCCTTCATAAAATTATGAATTAGTACCTTTCGATTGTCATAGCGATCATGAAGACTGTCCCAAGCAGTTGTAGTTGTCACCCGTGAAGGCGAGATTCTGAATGACCTATGCTGCTTTGTCAGCCAGCGAGGCACGCAAATAATGAAATTTTTGTATATTGCCGAGTTTGCTACTTTCATGAATGAGGCTTGTAAATAAGTCCTTAGAGTTCAGCCAGTCTTCAAACTTTCCACTAAATTCTGGTAATTTAATGGTAGGCAACTTAATTAAAGTAGATGACGAATGAGAGTGGCGTGAGCTGCCATGCGAACTTACATAACTGGATGGGGATGTTGGGCGAGGCCTAACATACTTCTATCTAACAAACTCTTAGCGTCAATAATTATGTTAAAGTACTTTTCTTCAAATTCTGCGGATTCGGAGTCAGTATTGTTTGTTTCATCTGCGTCGATCTCTAGTTGAATCTCACGAAACGAAGCGAGCAACGGTCCTGCATCGAGCAGGCATTTCTGTAGTTGTGCAGCATCACGAACATTCAATGGTGTAGAGGGATTTGCTGATTCAAGTGCTCAAATATGGGATTCAAAACGAGTTAGCGTAGCTTTGATGGAAGCGCGTTTTCTTTTACGATCCATTGTGTTTGATGAAGCCAGTAAGTTGAATCAGTAGGAGCTGCATAGAGACAAGATGGCGGAATGGCGGGAAAACAAACGATGGCGGGAAGACGAGTCAGCGATGTGCAAATGACAGCATGGAGCGGCGAGAAGGAGTCAAAAATATGAAGAACAATCAGTACACTGAAGCGGAAGAAAAAAATGTCACGATGTCTTCTCAGCAAAAACACACATCCAACAGTTTGAAGGACCAGGAGAAATCATCAACTGAGCTCATGAAAACGAAGCACTCGAGAGAATTAACTTCGATAGTTGCGAATATTATCCGGCTCAAAGGACCAAAATGTTTGTGTTATTTATGATGACTAACTTAAGAAAGTTTATACTTGCGATTCATGAGTTCATGGGTGTTGATTTTTGGCAAAAGAAACGATGGCAAAACAGTGATATACGAGAGCAAA
Organism: Rhysida immarginata; assembly: GCA_023313115.1. Classification (NCBI taxonomy): domain Eukaryota; kingdom Metazoa; phylum Arthropoda; class Chilopoda; order Scolopendromorpha; family Scolopendridae; genus Rhysida; species Rhysida immarginata. The sequence goes on along the minus strand of JAHWFO010006053.1, from coordinate 9,782 downwards.
AACTTACAATGTTTTATCCACTGAGTATTACAGTAAGAAGAGAAAAGAACAAGTAATGCCACCTAGTGGCAAAAACCAAAAAAGCCAAAGTACAAAAAATACTTAACAATTATTAATTATAAATTAATTTTAAATAAATTATAAATTTAATTTTTTGATTATGCAGGTCCTTAAATTTATTTTCAATTGCTGGAAAAAGTATACTACTTATAGAATATATACAGAATAGAAAAGAGCATTGATTAGACACTAAAGCTTTGTGATTTTCTTATCTTCCTTATAAAAAGCAATGTGATTTGCCTTTAAATGCTTCAACAAATTTGATGTGTTTGTACACCGTTTGATTGTCTTCCTACAGCGAAGACATTGAACACAAATATCGGAAGGTCCACCATTAAAATAATTCCAAACATTGCTTTCTCTTGGCTTTTTCATTGTTGGAGCCATCAGCAAATGTAATTTGCCTAAACAGTATTTAAAATTTTAAATTCACAGATCAGTGTCTTTAATAATTATAATAAAAATAAATAAATATACACATGGTGGTAGGATCTTACCTTAAATGATGGAATAGAAATGTACGATGAAGTAGTAAGAAGTTGAAGCGTCGTTGAATATGTGCCTATCCTGTGTCCTGTCCCATTCATGCGACTATGATGAATATTCTGCCTTTGCAATCAATCGACAATCGAAGAGCGCAGGGTAAACGAAAGCAATGCTTTCACTGTCATACTCGTCCAGGAAATAACCAGGGGAAGTACACTGAACTTTAGGAGGATTAATGCAATTGTACTAATTTTCCTAGACTGAACTAGGGAAGAAGCCGGATGAAACTTAGTTAAGTCATCCAGAGGATAAGATGGAGTCCTTTCCTATAAGGACGATAAAGTTGATTCTTGATTGACGAGAGACATGGAAATTGATGTCCAAGACTTGACGAGGCCTGTGATGCCTGAGGAAACTTCTAAACGTGAGAGGATGCTCCAGAATATCTGCAACCAGAAGATTGGGATTGTCCTTAATCTTCGGAAGCAACTTTTTCAATGACTCCTGGACATTGTTACCAGTTGGAGGTATATGGAAATCTTCAGCAATAGAAATATTTGTTGCAACTCTCCTGTCAAGTTGGGCGATAGTCTCAGAGTAACGTTTTGGAAGGTTTGGAGATCCTTCCATCTGGATCTGTATATTGTAGCCCAGGCAGGCATACCATACAGAAGAATATTGGTGCTGTAGGAAAGCCTCAGACAGAAAACTGCTGAGTGGGAATCTCATTCTTACCCTCTGAGTTGGGAATAGTAAGAGTTGTTAAAGGAGAAGCAGTTCTGTGAGGAAATTACAGAGAGGATAGCTAGTAGGTCAATAGAATCGGGTTTAGGGAAAGACTTAGTACGTAACAGACACTCAAGGATAGAAAGGGTGGGGGTGATGGGGACGTTAGTGTATAAGTTGGTGGTGTCAAGGGACATAAGGGAGAGGTGCTCTTCAGTGTGGAGGGAAGAAAGGGACCTAGTAAGGGTGATGGAGTTGTGTACGTTGTAAGTATTAGGAAGGATTTTCAGGTTAAAGAGGAAGGTGGAAAGGATTTGGCGGCGAGGTGGGCAGGAGCAGGGCAATAGTTCACGATGGGACGTATAAGCATGTTAGATTTATGGATCTTGACTAGGGTGTTAAGGTTGGGTGGGCGAGGGTTAGGGGGGATGAGGCATCGGAGGTATCTGAAGCGTGGAGATTTGTTGATGACGGAAATAATAGATCTGTGGTATTTAGAGGTGGGTCGGATGGGAGGGTGACAAAATTGTTGGCGACGATGAAATCGTTAACTTTATCAATGTACGTAGAACGGTAAATGATAACCGACACGTTACCTTTATTGGCCTTGATGATGAGGGCATCGGAATCTTGTACCTTCGTCTTCAATGTGGCAGAGGCAGCAGAATCAGTGAGTAGTTCACGGGGTGGTCTAGACGCAGACGCCACTTGATGATGTAAAGATACGGTTCAAAACTTGTTTATCAAATGTCCGTTGAAAGACTTGTTTATCAAATGTCTGGCGATGGCTCACGCTGGAGGACGGTCAGTCTGGGAGAGTAGGTTGATGGCGTGCTCGACATCTGAGACGACATTGTGTAAGTCGGATCGTGTTGGCTTCCTATAGACAACGTGCTTGAGGCCTTTGTCGAGGAGTCGTTGTTCATTGTCGGACAGCTGGATTGAAGTTAGGCTAACGACATTGGCGTGAAACACAAAATCGCCTTCAGGAGGATGTGGGCATGTTGGAGGCGGGCGTCGGAGGTCGTCTAGCTTCTTGCACAGGGTTAAGAACTTATGTTCTTTGAAGGATTGCAGCCTCACTTCATCCTCCTCGAAAAGAAACATCAGAACATCAGGCGGTATGATGGATGAAATGTGAAAGTGCAGGCGGAAAACCTCTTGGTTGAGACGATGCTTCTTATAAACTAAGGTGGTGGTAGCACGGCTTACCCAAGTCCTTACGGCGGCAGCCCGTGCAGCTTGGGCAGCGGTAGACCTGTTCTGGACGATGACGTGGGCATACTTGGGTTCTAGGCGCTCTCGGATACACATGCGGTTGAACCATATGTTCTGGATGGTGAAGGCTAGCTTCCTCTTAATGTGGAACATCTTAGAGATGAGCAGAGTCATATCGGTGGAAGGATGGATCATAATACTGTTCCTATTAACTAAACAGGTGGTGGCCTTACAGTATAACAGAGGGACATCAGAAGAATGGTTCGTATAACCATCTTATAAAACAAGAGTTAGCTATCCATTCCAAGGGCGCTGTTTTGCCCCAGAAGAGCAACCAAACTAAACTTAGCCTTCTTAGCTTTATTTATCGCATAGAAGACGTGGTCACTCCAATTTAGCCTGGCATCTACCATCACTCCAAGGTATTTGTAATTCTTAACCCAATCGAGCTCTTTACCAGAAAGGAAGAGAGGACTCGGTGGTTTCCGAAGTTTCTTCGTAATGAACATTACCTTGCATTTGTCAACATTTAGGTTAAGTCTCCACTTTGCAAACCACTTCTCGCACAATTGTAAGGCCTTTTGTAAGCGTGATATGACATGAGCGGGATTGCGGTCAGTAGTCATGATGGCCGCGTCGTCAACAAACAGACATAGTTTGCCATTGGTAAAAGTTGGGAAGTCATGGATGAAAAAGTTGTACAGTGCAGGGCATTTGCCTGCCTTTGCTCGACAATCAACCGACAATCGAACAGCGCAGGGAAGAAAAACAAAAACGAGCGGTCCGGAAGCTATGCTTCCACTGCCATACTCATCCAGTATTATAGCCAAAAAGAATACGCTGAATTAGGAAAGAAGCCAGATGAACCTGGTTAAGTCATCCACAGGATACGGAGGAGACCTTTCCTAACAGGACGATAAAGTTGATTGTTGATTGACGACAGGACATGGAAGAGCTAGGTGATCCAGTAGAGTGGACGAGGCCTGCCAAGTCTAAGGAAGCTTCTAAAGGTGAGTGGATGCTCAAGAATACCTGCAACCAGAGGATTGGGGTGGTCCTTCATCTTCGGAAGAATCTTCTTCAGCGACTCTTTGACGTGGTTTCCAATGGTAGGTATACCGAAATCTTCAGCAATGGAAGTATTAGTTGCTATTCTCCTGTTGAGTTGGGCAATGGTCCTCAGGGTGACGTTTTGGAATGTTTGTAGGTCCTTCCATCTGGATTTGCATGTTGTAGCCCAGGCAGGCATACCATACAGAAGAATGGTTCGGATTACCATTTTATATAACAAAAGTTTGCTGTCCACTCCAAGCGAACTGTTTCGTCCCAGAAGGGCAACCAGACTAAACTTCGCCTTCTTGGCCTTGTTGATAGCATAAGAAAGATGGTCGCCCCAATTCAGCTTGGCATCTATCACAACTCCGAGGTATTTATAGTTCTTTACCCACTCGAGCTCCTTGCCAGATAGGAAGATTGACTTCGGGGGTTTTCTAAGTTTTTTGGTAACGAACATGGCTTTGCATTTATCTACGTTCAGGTTTAACCTCCACTTAGCAAACCATTTCTCACACAGATGCACAGCATTTTGTAATCCCATTTTGAGTGGGATTTCGGGCACAAGTCATGATGGACACATCGTCAGCAAACAGGTATAATTCGCACTTTGTAAATGCTGGGAAGTCGTGAATGAAGAAGTTGAACAACGCAGGGCCCAGGACAGTGCCTTGGGGAACACCAGCCTTGATGTCACAAGGGTTAGACATGGAGCAGCCAACCTTTACACGAAAAGTCCTGTTCGACAGAAAGGAACTAATCAAAGCGATCAGCTCGTCAAGAAAGCCACAAGTAATCATCTTGTATCTCAGGCCGTTATGCCAGACCTGATCAAAAGCCTTCCGTACATCTAGAAAGATAAGACCACCGTATTTGGCGCAATTAAGGGGAGTGTTTAGATCAGCAACAAGCCTCCAAAGCTGTAGTTGGCAAGAGTGACCCAGGCGAAACCCGAATTGCTCCTCGCGAACAAAATTATTGGCCACGCAGAAAGCATTAAACCTTCTTAGAATAAAACGTTCAAGGACTTTTGACATCGTAGGTAGTAAGCTTATGGGCCTGTAGCTGACAGCAAGGGCAGGGTTCAGACCAGTCTTCGGTATCGTAACGATGACGGACTCCTTCCACTTGTCAGGGAAGTATCCATGTCTCCAGCAGTCATTTATGGCTTTGGTAATAGTTGAGACAATATTAGGAGGCAAGTTCTTCAGAGCACTATTGGTGATGGAATCAATACCTGCTGCTTTTTTGATTTTAAGTGGCTTTATGATATTGGAGATTTCATGAATACTAGTGACGTCCTCAGGGGTAGGAACACGATGGGTGCATTGGTAAGCGATACAGCCATTGTTCACAAGCTGAGTGTTTGAGAGACTGTCCAGGTTGGTCCCAGTAGGCGTGGTAAATTGGATCTTCAGGGAATCCGCAATCAGTTGAGCCTTTTCCCCGTCACTGGTGACGAAGTTGCCATTGTCTGCAAGCAGCGGCGGCAATTGGATGGGCCTGTTACCCTTCAAGGCCTTTACAGTACCCCAGAGTGAGTTGTCCTGGACAGACAAAGATTTCAGTTTTTCACTCCACCTCTGTGCTCGTAGAAGTTTAACCTCTTCCTGGACCTTGCGAGAAAGCCTGTTGTACTTCTTCTTGAAAAAGAGTAGTCGCTTGCGCTGCCATAGTCTTCTATAGGAATTCCTTTCAAGAATGAGTCGTCTGATGTAAGGAGGGAGGTCGAGGTGCTCGGGGCGCTTCCTATCAGTAGTTGAGGTACTTGAAGTAGTAGCATCATTTATAGCACGAGTGACTGCACTGATATTTTCGTTGATGTCCCCGTTATCAATAACTTCCCTGTATGGAATGCTATTTTCTCGAAGAATATCCTTAAAGAGCTTCCAGTCTTGCTTGGAGCGCAGCCCTAGCTTCACATCGATGTTTAGCCCCTCGAAGATAAGCATGACCAGTCGTTGGTCAGAGGTTAAGTCGTCTACTCTAAAAATATTATACGGCTTGAGGAAGCCCTTAAGAACAGCAATGTCCAGCACGTCACTAACCGGCGAGTGGTCACAATAATATTTGTCATCAAGAGGACCAGCAACGAAGGTATCACTCTCGTTCACAGTGTATCCATGTAAGATATTGCCGTTTTGATTAGAGCATTTAGAATTCCATGCAGGGTGCTTGGCATTCAATCACCCGCCATAATAACTGGAATGGGCCCAGACAGCAGCTCATCAAGCTCGCACAAACTAAGCTTGTGCTTAGGTGAATTATATAAGGAGGTGAACTTAATTTCGCCTGCGTCAGCATCGTTTATGATTAGGGAAATTGCTTCCATCCCTGCGTAATTTGGGGTGGCTATCTCGCGATGGTCAATGCCGTCCTTGACAATGATCGCTGCTCCACCAAACGCTTTACTAGCATTATTACCCAGAGGCCGATTCTTGCGATAGACATGAAAACCAGGCAAACAGAAAATTTGAGATTACTTCAAGTGTGTCTCGCACACGAAGGCGATGTCTTCATTCCAATTTATAAGGAAGTTGTAAAATTCGATGCGCTTTCGATGGATTCCTCTTGCATTCCATATGTTTCAACGAAGTTTCCCGTGAGTGATCTTTCTGTAAGGGCGCCTGTCCATAGTCAATTTTTGTTTTCGTGGGATGCAACCTGTGGCACTACTTTGCCACTGTCTTTGTAGATATTTAGCAAGTTCCCTAGACACCTATATATACTGCGCAACTGGTTATTATCAATGACACTTGTATCAGCAGAGTTGGATGTGACCGAAGCATAGGTTTTGCCCTCTACCACTTTTGTGCTTTTCAGCCTTCTTACTTGGGGATATTTAGGGCACTTGGTATAACTTGATGTGTGCTGACCATCACATCGATCACATTTAGGGGGGTCTTTACCCTTAACATTGGTACAGTCTCTCGACTGGCGGTTGCCAGCGCACTTATTGCATCGAGGTGTTTCGGTACAACCTTGAGAGACGTGACCAAAACGCAAACAGTTGTAACACTGCAAGGGCCTTTTGTTACCTTTAAATAGTTCCACAATAATTGCTAGAGGACCGATACGTTTTAATCCTAAGAAGGACTTGTTATGTTCATTATTCTGTAAGATAACCAAAACCATTGGCATTTCGACTGCACCATTAGCTTTTTTAAGTCTGATTGTTTTTTCCGGAAAATAGTTAGCCTTCCTGAGGTCGTCGCCAAAGTCTTCCAGATCATACGTTATATCGACATTTCGGACAACGTATTTCAGCATTTTTTCAGACTTTAATTGGTGATGCTGGATTTTCAGAACATCGTTGCTTTTGACTCCAGACACCAGAATCTTATGAGTCTCTTCGTCGTGGCACTTAATTTTAATTGTGTCCTTTCTACCAGTGTGCGCGGTGATTTTGTCTAGGGACACATGCTTTTTGACCTCTTCCAGAATCTCCTTGATTGGCTTCTCATGGTGACGAATTATGATCGGAGGAACATATACGTTTCCTTCTCTATGATTAGCGTGGACAGATTTCTTGGTTTTTTCATGAAAAACAACAGCAGCTACATCACTGATGGGCGCTTCACTGGAGATATTATCCACACGCATGCCTTTTCTAGATTTTTTGTTTAGAACAGGTATCCAGTCGCTGACTTCCCTAGTTAGATCGTCATTTAGCTTTCGCTTATTCCTAATTTTCTCCATTAACAGGGATTCTGCACAGTTAAGCATTGGGTCGTCAATGACTTCCGAACCTTCTTTAGAATCGTATGGAGGAGCAGCGTTATCCACTAACATGGGCGAGACGGATGGAATGGCAGAGCCCATAAATTCCTTGATAGCATTGCTAAGATTGGCAATGCCGTTGGTAGTTTCCAAATTCGCACGCTTTACATCCTCTCAAAAACTATCAATATTTGTGTTTACACTGCTAATATCATTAGTCAGCGATTCACACATTGTTTCTAATTCTAAATATTTTTTGTTCAATTACGAACGTAATGCCTCAAACTGGTCATTTATAATGATGTCAAAAGCAAGAAATTTTGGGTCCTTACATGCATCTTTGTAAGCTACATCACAAGGTAACACCTTACCGTCAGCATATTTAATTGTAATGCTAGCGGATTTCGTAAACGCAACGCCTGATGTCGCCATGAAGCAGATGTGGTGCTGGGTTTTGCCGTCCTTAGAAGGACGCTCCTACTCAGAACTACTCAGTTTAAAAGACTTAAAAAGTCCTACCTTGTTAGTCCTATCTATCTTGGAGAATCCACTGATGCAATAGGTACGTCGTCGTCCGTCAAGTGGTAGAATCGTCGCGTAGTAGCAGCAGTGTGTCCAGCAATGTGTCTTGTCTATATGATTGTGTCATGCCTTTGCTTTTGATTTCAGGGTTTATATTAGCAATTAGTACGAGCGACATAGATACCAATGTGAAAAGGCTTACTAAACGTATAAATGCAGCTATTAACTCTAGTGCTTCACCCTTAGAGTTGAAGCGAGCTGATCACCTTGATCTCACCCCAGAAATCAAACAATTAATTGAGCAAAAAAACAAGGTTAGAAGGCAGTGGTACCGAACTCGTGATTCATGGCTTAAGACCAAGTATAATAGGCTCACAAGAAGAGTTCACGTGGAGGTACAAGCACTTCGCAATGACAGGTGGAACGATAAAGTTAAGAGACTGTCGACCCACGATAACTCTATTTGGTGCATGGTTCGAGCCTTGCAAAACAAGAAAGCCATTAATATCCCACCCCTGTTAGCCCAAAATGGCAAATTCATCACGAATGATGATGATAAAGCGCAGCTTATTCCAAATTCACTTTCAGAACAGTTTGTCACGCCTACTGATGGTCGGCAAATAGGACTTGATATGTCTGAGAAGGTAAAATCCTGCATAACTGGCTTCTATAATATTCACGGCAATGAATTCCCAAAACATAGCATTGATGTAAATGAAGTCCAAAGCATCATTAAAAATTTAAAAACGAGAAAAGCTCCAGGTAAAGACTCTATTAAGAACAGTGCTTTGAAAAATTTACCTCAAAATACAACTCAAGATATTGCAAACGTGATTAACGACTGCTGGAAGAACACTTACTTCCCGGATGCTTGGAAGCAATGAGTTGTCTTAAGCATTCCTAAGCCAGGACAAAATCCTGCAAATCCTGTTAGCTGCAGGCCCATCAGCTTGTTACCATCAATCTCCAAAATCCTGGAAAAAACAATTCTCAAGAGATTCATTGAGTACTGTGATGCCAACGATCTCATCCGCGATGAACAATTTGGCTTTCGCACAAAACATTCCTGCCAACTCCAAACATGGAGGCTCTCAGCGGATATCAATGAGCCCCTTAATCTCTCTATGTATTGTGGGGTCGCTTTCCTCGATGTACACAAAGCCTTCGACCAAGTCTGGCACGATGGTCTTATTTTTAAAATGATTATGGATGGATTTCCTCAAGATATAATTACTCTGATACACTCGTTTCTCTCCAACCGGTTCTTTCAGGCCAGAGTTGGAGATAGTCTATCTCCTATGTATGAAGTAAAAGCTGGTGTCCCACAGGGTTCAATCCTGGGGCCAGTATTATTCAATTACTTTATGAGAGACTTTCCAAGTCCTTCCAAATGTAAGCTCTTTTTTTATGCAGATGACGCTGCTATACTGACCTGTGCTCGTCAACCAGCCGTAGTAGTCTCGCGGCTACAGAAGGCTCTAAAGGAGTGTGAAAGCTGGTTTAGCAAGTGGAGGCTAAAATTGAATGTAGACAAATGCAAGGCGATGTTTGTCTCCAAGAAGAGAATGAGATCATTAGATTCTCTAACACTATATGGCAAAAAACTGGACTGGGTTGAAACTTATAAATATCTTGGTGTTGTTATTGACTCTAAACTTACCTGGACTCCCCACGCAACTTATGCGTTGAATAATGCCAGGAGAGCCAAGTTTAGCTTGATTGCTCTGCTGGGCCGGAATAGTGCTCTAAACATTGATAATAAACTCCTACTCTATAAGGTCATTGTTCGGACCATCTTGACGTATGGTATGCCCGTCTGGGCCGCAATATGTAAGACTAGGTGGAAGGAACTGCAAACGTTTCAAAACGTTACCCTTAGGACTACTGCGCAAAAAGATCGGAGAATTGTTCGCAATTCCTCCATTTATAATGACTTCAACATGACTCATTTTGGCAAATACGTTCAAGGGCTCATGGAATCCATGCTGCCCAATATA
>JAHWFO010006047.1:0-17800 GCA_023313115.1 Rhysida immarginata | reverse complement strand
TACAAATGTGTTTCAATATGACCACCAGTGTGCTGTTCCAATAGCTGGATGCGGTACACGACATTTTCTACGGCAGCTCGCAGCATATCTGCATTAATTAGTCTGATATGTAACGTTATTTGATCCTTTAAGGTTGAGAGACCAGGAACATGTGCTTGATACACAAGGCTTTTCAAATATCACCATAACCAAAAATCACAAGGGTTGAGATCAGGCGACCTGGGTAGCCATACCATGGGAAATTCACGACTAATTATTCTGTAGTCTGAAAAACGTTCTCGCAAGATCTGCTGCACCTGACGTCCGATATGCGGTGGCGCACCATCCTGCATAAAAATGGTAGAATTGAAACAACCCTTTTCCTGCAATCGTGGTATCACAAAATTCTCAAGCATATCGGCATACCTGGCAGAATTGACGGAAGAAGTCACCGGTCCACGGGGACAGATTTCTTCAAAAAAGTAAGGGCCGATGATGAAAGAAGCAGTAAAGCCGCACCATACTATTAGTTTTGGTGAATGCATAGGAGTTGGCAGACACACTTGTGGATTTGATGCAGCCCAAATACGGCAGTTGTGGGTATTGATTTCACCATTCAAATAAAAATGTGCCTCATCACTCCATAAAATTTGCCATGGCCATGCATCATCCACTTCCATACGTACTAAAAATCTCAACGAAAAGTCAGTTCGGGTACGTTCATCTCCAGGAAGCAAATGTTGAACAGGTATGAGTTTATAGGTATAAAATGTCAATATCTGATGCAATTTTTTCCTCACCGTCGAATATGGGATATCTGTTTGGCGTGCTATTGCGTGTGCACTGCTGGTATCCTGCACAGTAGTCATCTCCTGTTCCACAACAGCAGTTGCAACTTCTTCAACGTGTTGCTGCCTGATTCGTTTGCGTCCCTGGCCTGGTTGCACTCCTAGAGTTCCGGTAGATTCAAATCGTTCAATCATTTCCCGTAAGTTAGTTATGCTCATCGGTCCTCTTCGTAACGTTTTCAATCGCCAGAATTCACGAAGGGCAGCACTTGCATTGTCGCTCTTCTGATAAAACAACTTGACTAAAGGGTGGTTTACATGGACGCATGAACGCATGCGATGCTGTGATTCTGCGATGAATCGCATATCCCATGATGCATCAGGCCGATTTACATGCACGCATGAACGCATGCGATACTGCGATACTGCATCGAATCGCAAGTCGCATGAAGTTCGAGGGGTTCAAACTTTTTACCGCTGCGTTACTGCGATTCAGGCCCCCTTTCCAAACAAATAAACTTCAACATATATATCTCACATGTTTCGATGGTATCTGGCTATAAGAATCTCGTCTTAATCTATTTCTTATAAAATGAATTAGAAATAATAAAAAAAATTTCATTATAATGAACACCCAATCATTCTTTGTATCATTCAATTTTTTTTCTTATGGTTTATTTATTTTATCTTTATTTGCATTTTTGTTCTTATTTTCTATTTTCATGTTTTTTGATGAAGGGCAATATAATTTTCGGTATATTTTTTTAATTTTATCTTCTGTTTCAAATACTTTATTTGCGTTTTTGAAGCATCTCTTTCTTATTAATCATAAATTTATTATTTGTTTCTGGTTGTTCCATCGTTTTGGAAATGAGGGATCGATTGTCATATTTTCCCACTTTTTTAATTGTTTGGAAAATTTAAATCTCTTTAGATTTAATATCGTTGGGGAAAATTATTACATTTCATAAATTTGATTTTAATTTTAATTCCAATCCCAAAACACACAAATAAATTATAAACCAAAATTCCTAATATACAACAAAAATTCATTGTAACCTGATAATTGGGATTAGCTACATCAGACATCAGAGCAAAGGAGGGTTTACTTCTGTAAAGCCTCAGACGAAAATCCGTAGAGTTTAGTAGCAATCGACCCTGCCGAAAGATGTCTAAATGGAGCGGGCCTTCCATGTAGTAAACGCCGTTTCGTGCGAGTCTTTTACGTAACATAAACCCATTGTTTGCATCGTCAGCATTGTCCATTTTACCGCTCGTGTCTTCACAATACCCTGCTCTTGTGAGTTGACTTTGTTTAGAAGTCTGCCCATAGTTTAAAAGAGTTTCAAAATATGCTCTGTATGGATATAAGTTATTACTATGACTAACTAACGTATCACCTAGATAACAATCGACTTGTGAGAATAGTGAATGTAAGAAAAGGTTCACTGGTCCTGTTTTATCACCAGCTGGTAACGGTCCATCCCCTTTGTTGATAACGACTTCTAAGTTTAAGGTAGATTGATCGAGATCCGTGTAAAAATCTTCCAAACCAGGTACGTAGAATTCAATAGGACCGTCTTGGCTGATGATGGCTGTTCGCTGGTACCCCGTAACGTGTCGCTTTTCCTGTTGGCCGCTCGTGTGAGGTATAGAAAAAATGTCGAGATCGTTGTTGAGACATTCAGTGCTCAGCTGGTGTATCATTGATGCCATGATTACGTATGTATTAGGCGAAAACCGATGATAAAGGACGTATGTTTAAAATCGGCTTAGAACGTAGTTTTGCCGGTGTTTTTGTTGACTTCTTCTGTTTCTTCCTCTTCTTCTTCTGTTTCTTCTGCACATTTTTCAGCTTTTTTGAACGCTGCACTCGATTTCTTTGTCTGTATTCACTCTTTAGAAAGGTCTCCACGCTGTTGCCTCTGGGTCTTTTTACATGTGAATGAGTAGGAAATGTTGAATTTCGTCTTTTAACACTGCCTCTACCTCTCTGAACTCTAGCACCCATTTCCTGCATGGCATTACCTCCTGCTTCTTTCATTCGTGATGACAACGACTGTTTAAAATTTTGACCATGTATCACATCATTAAAAACGGAAACACCGCCCTTTAGGGCATGCCGACCGAGAATCTTGCCCATGGATTTGAGTAAAGGTGTTGCCAAGCGAAACAGATTTGAAAATACTGAACCACTCCCATTGCCTCTCTGGTAAACCGACACCTTAAACACGGGTAAACCATTCTTTCTCTGGTTTAAATAGTAACGCGATATTACTTCTTGGCTCGGCTGATAGGGGATATGCATCTTGAAGTAATTGAGGAGGAGAGAAAAAAGAAATCAACCTTGCACTACAGTTGTTTCTTACGAAAATGTAATTTCACTATGGTTTTGCCTGTTAAAAACGCGAGCAAATCCCCGTGGTCGGAATTAACTGCGATTTCAATCGTGTCAATGACATTTTTACTTAAGGGATAGTAGTCGGGTGAATGAAAAGTCTGATAAATCACTTCTCATCTGGCGTGTGAAACGGGTATGATTCGTAGGAGCGGAGCGTATGTGTTACCCACAACCTGCGTCTGTATGATGTCTGTATACAGATAATAACCATGTATGCCACGTGTAAGATCTATCGGGATTGAACCCTCACCGAAAACGAGTTCCAGGTCGGAAAGTTCAGCTTGTAAACCCAATGTGTAACATAAACCCTGCTAAAACTAATATAGCGGCCTTCTGTGCATTTGAAATGAAAACATTTGTTAGGTGTGAGATTGATTTTGTAAAAAGCCTGTTCTTTCAAGGGGATCAACTTAACGAGCGCCTCAACAACGTCCCTACGATTATCATAATACCCTTCGGGAATTTTTAAGATGCACCGTTGTGGAGTGTCAGTTGGATCAAAAATAACACAGCTGATAAATCCGTCATCTGTGTCGTTTAAGGGCATAGTAATAGGCGTTTTCAATTTCTTGTTCAGAAACCTAGACGGTAAAAATCCAATGTTGACAGCGGCTGGGAATTCGATGAACTGTGTTGAGGACCCCGTAAACAATACAAGATCATTAACTATCTTTGTGTCGATACTAGCCGTTCTAAAACTATCTTTTAGAAAAGCAATTGCGGCTACCTTACTTTGCAGTTTGGTACTATTAAATTCAACAATTTTTTGGTATAGAGTTGCCGACTTGGGATACCTTAACGTAACAGAAAAATCGGGCACCCAATTAAACGGCAGGTTGTAATCCGGAGTTAGAGAGAAACGGTCCTCGTCGAAAATATTTGGCGAAACATTGAACACCTTACAGAATTCGGGAGTGTTAAAGCAAATCCCGACATTCAGAGGCAAACTCATGATGACGTTTTGGTCTAAAGAAGTGTTATGGTAAAAGAGAACATATTTCAAATAAGCTTGTAACACCAATTCAACTTCGATTATGAAAGAATGGAGTGTCGGAATTCTTACTGGTGAAACAATGCTGAAATCGATTTCTTCCTCTATGAGATCAGTCTTGAAACCTATTTCGAAAGTGTTGTTTACAGTCGTAACGTTCTTGAAGAGGGCTGGGAAATGTGTTTCCGATAAACCAACCTCCCATCGCCCATGGAAACGTAGCGTCCTCGGCAGTTTTGTAATAAAATGAGCTGTTGTTTTGGAATGAATTTGCTCTCCAGTAGGTGTGTTTGATGGTAGCGTAACATAAAAATCCGTGTCTTCATACATGATGGCTGTACTCGGACCCAACTGCTGTCAATCGCCTCTTGTCAAGCATTTAAAAGATCTATCTCTCCTACCCAACTGTTCATGCTGGCCGGGTAACCTTGCCATTTCACAAAAGCTTCGCGAACACCACGTCTCGTGCGCCAGCGAATAATCTGTTTGACATTAAAAACTTCAGGTTTTTTCACCTTTTGTAACTCCTGATCGTAGAATACACCTGAGATCTCGCTGCCATCGTAGTCTTTAATTTTATACACAACGGGTTTTCTATAAATGATTTTTGAAACCTCAAACACCTCCTCGGTCCAGTTTGGAAGATAGCCTTTATCAAATATGTTTTTCACTTTCGAAATACGTCCGTGATCGCCGACTTGCAACCTCGGATTTGTTTGTGGCGCTGCTGTATACTAACTTTGTTGTTTCAACCATAGAGCTGGGGCATTTCGTTCATTGACATCAGCTGGTGCCATACCCAGGGCTCTGTGATTGCGGTGGTTGTAGCTTAACACGAGATCAGGTAAGACGTCGATGTATCTGTGTTTGTTGGTAAATGTAAAAAACTTAAACATCCTCGTTTTTAACGTACGGTTGAATCGTTCGACCGTAACGGCTTTCAAATCTGATTCTGTGGTGAAGAAATCGATGTCGAGTTCTTTAAAATAATCTTGAACATGTTTGTTTAAAAACTCCTTCCCTTTATCGCTGTTCACTTTTACAGGAACACTGCTGAGTGTGAAAATTTTTTGAAAGGCTTTCTGAAGTTCAAGTCCCCTCTTCGTTTTTAGAGGAATGACCCATGCATAGCGCGAGAAAACATCGATGCAGGTAAGTAGAAATTTATAACCATCGTTCTGTTTTGACAGACTGGTTAGATCAACCAAGTCCACTTGAAATTGCTCAAATGGCGCATATACACGCATGCGATTACGGGGGTAATGATGACGCACCGGTTTATGTAGCGTATAAGCTCTCACACCCCTTAACCATTCACGTGCCTCTTTTTCAGAATGATTTGTTTGTTTAGCTAAACCTTTCACACCACAAAATCGGCAGCATTAGCGGGGTTAGAAAATGCCTCATCCATGACCAAAATTTAAATTAAGTTATGTAAAGAACACCTCTGTATTTATTTATTTATTTATTATTATTTATAACAGGTATATGAGAGCTCAGTCCCAACCTTTTAGGCAGTATTAGCCCCTACTCAGCTGCACACTTGTCAATTGAAACAATGTATCCATTAGTTGAAAATTAAAAAAACAAAACAAAACATCTTGAAACAGCAATCGTTTTATTTAGAAAAACTGTAAAAAGAGCTTGGAAAAAATTTGGTTACCCGAGAAACAATAGTGACTTAGTAATTAGGTAATCAAAATCAAGGTGCGCCAGTACCGAACCCCCTAGCCGGAATCAATGTTATTTAAGCGAATCAACCGGTGTACACTTGTAAGACAGAACCACCTAAGTGGATTTTGCTGAGAGCATCAGGACCCCTCTAATCCTCCACCCTGGTATATCAGAGGATTATAAAATTAATTTTATTCCAGGCCCCACCCAAATAGAGGCCAACGCCCAAATAAAGCCCAACGCCCAATTAAAAAGGCCAACACCCAAATTAAAAGACCAACGCCCAATTAAAAGGCCAACGCCCAAATTAAAAGACCAACGCCCAAAACAGGGGAGGGAGGTGGTGGGTCACGTGAGGCGCAATCTGCACGCAGATTGGTTGAACGCCTGTGTAGGAAGGGGTAGGGGGTGGTGGGGGGTCAGGTGATGTGAATGCTGCACGCTGATTGGCTGGAAAAGGCCACGCCCACCTCATTAATATGCGACTATTTGAGGAAGTTATCTACTTACACATGACTACAGATTTGTGTGGTGAGAAGTTTAGATGATTTCTGGCTCCACAACTGGCAAGGGCATCGCAGGCGTCTTGCACGGAATCTTGGGATGGAACTGCTCGCATACCAAATGGCCAAGTCGTCAGCAAAAACGTTTATCCCAATCCCTGTAGAGGCGTTATTTATTTATTTATTTAACAATCAGCATCCCTAAGGGATGAAAACACAAAAGATAAATTCAATTTTCATGTTGTATAGACATTACATACTGGGCAATCAAACGTTTAGTATGTGCAAGATGATTAACACAGTCTTTAGTTTTACATTCCATCATAGTTGTTCGTAGTTGTTCAGGCAACGAATTCCAATCGTTAAGAGAATTGTAAGGAAATATTCTATCAAATTTTTTGGGAATGATAGTAGGAAGAACTAATTTATATCTCTTGGAAGTGCGAGTTGAACTGTCATTCTTCGCCCATTTAGCAATAAAGTGAAGCGGGTGAATATCGTTCTTTAAGGCTATATAAATTTCTTTTAGCCTTGCGTTTAGTATAACAGTATTAAAATTTGGAAGGCGAACTCTACTGCAAGCATTTGTTATAGAAGTATATTTGTCTAACGAAAAGGCTGTGCGAATTATCTGATTGTATTTAGTTTTAAGTCTAATTAGCAAAAATCTAGAAGAAACGGACCAAATAACGATACCAAATTCTAGTTTGGAGATAACAATAGACTTTATGAGTATAGTAAGTTCTCTCCTCGTCAAAATTCTTTTTAGTCTTTTTATTAGATAGTTAATTTTAGACAATTGGATTATCAAGTTTTCAATATGGTTCTTAAACGACAGATTAGTATCAAAATTTATGTGCATTATATTCACATTATTTGCATAGGAAATTTTTAGAATCGATGTTTTTTCTTCATTCAGTTTCATGCCTTTACTTAAATACCATTGTTTAAGAGTATTGACATCCTTATGTATAGTTTGTTCAGCTATTTCAGATTCTTGATAATCATACATTTTAGTTAAAATGTTATAGTCGACATAGGAATTAATCTCAAACTCTAAAGGAATCTTGTGTACAGAAGAGGTGGCAATTGCGTACAATGTGGTACTTAAGAAAGACCCTTGCATAATGCCTGTAGTTGATTTTTGACAAAGTTCTTTATCATCTACATTCATATAATTTGTTCGATCAAAAAGATAATCTTCAAGTAAATTAAACCAGGAGGAACCTATCTTAGCTGCATGTAATTCTGTTTTTAATAAATCGTGAGGTACAGAATCAAAAGCTTTCGAAAGGTCAGTATTCACAATATAAAGTTCTTTATTGTTTTGAAGCGCAGTTGCAGCTTCCCAATAGATTTTATAAAGAAGATAGGTCAGGGAGACTCTCGGTTTACCACCATATTGATTAGACGATATAATGGTCCACAGATAAGCAACTAAATTTGAGTAAATGGCCTTTTCAGCAATTTTAGCAGAGGTTAATAAAATTGAAATAGGTCGATAATTTGTAATTTGGGAGAACTCTCCCTTTTTAACAATAGGTTTGATTAAAGTCTTTTTAAAAAAACAGTAGGGAACTTCTGGAATTTAACAATTGTCTGAAGTAAAACACTAAAATAATAAAGTCCAGTTTATCCATAATTTTTAAAGACAATATTAGTTAAAAAACCATCTTTTATTATTTTTTAATCTAGTGTGCCCCCTAACGCGTGGGAGGGGGGGGGGGCAACAGGTCCCCCGACTCGTAAAAGTTAACCACGCGCGATAGGGACGGGTTGTAGAGAATGCCTCGCGGAGGGGAGGTGACGCTTAGCTGAAAGGTAGGTGTGGTGGGTAATGAAAACAAATCATTCTAATTAGTAATGTTTAATAATCATAAAATTGTTACAATTCATAAAAGAAATTTGGGCCCCGATCAAGTTTTCTTTTAGCAAATAAAAAAACATGCAAATATTTACTCTAAACTCTCCCTTTAAGCATATTAAAACAAGACAAAAATGGAATTAATGAATAATCCAACATTTAACAATCATATTACAAATTCAACAAATGCTTAACGCATGAGATTGGGAACTTTAACATCAAACAAAACTCCGTCATGTGCAGTGTTGTAAGTAATGAGATATCCAGCTCGGTATCAAACAACCCTGGTGAGGGAAAAAGACACATGAACGTGTCAGGTCCTCCTTTTCAATCACTCCTGCCCTTAAGATCTGGGAGAAGAGAGGGGAGGAGAGCCATAACCCCGTGAAATACGATATGATAACGCTTTTCCCTCACTCAAGATCGTTATTAAGAACCTCACACACTGTTGCCACGCATGTTCTAATCATCTCCCAAAAAAAAGATGCATAAACATTTCCCTTCCGTTTCCCATGTGCCAAACTCCGCGTGCGAAAACCACCTGCTTAACCATCGAGTGTTAAATTCTCGCGCAACTATTACTAGGACTTATTCTTAACTATTACAGTTATCATTAATAGTCCAAAACCATTAAACGTTTTGACGAATAAAACAAGCACTGAAATGAGCGTCTCGTAATTAAGAACGTAATGGCGCAGTGATACTCATAGGTTCCTCTCTACGACGAACTCTAAGTCTAGGGTAGTTTCAATTAAAAATAAATTTCGCTAAACGGCACCAAACCTTCTTGAACTGTGCACCAGGCTGTCTTCATCAGGGACAAAACAAATAAAGAACAATTTCACCGGTCACAAGATGATCTTGACTAAGTTTCTTATCTTGGATGGCGACCGACATTCCTTTCTGAAACATGACGTTCACGAAGCGATCCTTATTCCTTGAGGGGTAGACGCTTGTCGCAAACAAACGGTTCTTCCCGAATTTTCCACTACGGCCGGTCCCATACGACTCTATGGGCCTTTAACGACGGGTAGCCACAAGTTACGCAAAACAAGGCTTTCTTGTTACATTTAATTAAACTTTGCTGAGCTGTCTTTCATAACGACACCACATTCGTTCTTTTCTTGGGCTTCTCTGCATTACAACACACAGAAAAAAAAACGCGCTCCACAACAAACGAAGCAAACAATTGTTATCCCATTGTTGCTACCAAAAATTTCTGGAAAAGCTGCAACAACAACAAGAGCTTGCGCTCTGCTTCTTAAGTCATAGCTTCTCCAAGGGTACAAAAAAAACCTTCTTAATTATTTAAATTAATCTCTTACAAACTAAAATAACTTATTCTTAATAAAACCAGACAATCTTTAACCAACACACTTTTTTTTAACACCAGACACCTGCACACCTAATTAACCTACACGCAACGCAACATTAACAACATCCCACCATACAACATCTTATAACGAGATCTCCAAACAAAATAAATAAAAAAACAGCCACGCTTACAACAACCAAACCACAGAACAACACACACTGACCCAGTCACACTAGTCTTTTTAAAAATTTCATAGAGATAGTTTGTGGAGATCATAGGTAGGGCAATACAATTTGTACTGATAAATTCTTTTTCTTGAGTAATAATTAGTAAAGGTAAATTAACGGGATTGTCGATGAAATTCAAAAAATGTTGACATTTTTCCCTTGAAAACATGTTCAATTTCTTATTATTCGTCAACTTCAACAGTTTCCAAAGATTAAATTTATTCTCGTCATGAGTAAACATAGCTCTTTTGGCTTTTCTCACTTCTTTTTTGAACATCTTGTTGGCTGTGTTAAAATAAACCCGTGTAACTTCATTAGTATGTTTCATATAATTTATATAAGTATCTTTTTTATGTTTCCATAAGGTTAATATCTGGTTATTCCACCATTTTTTATATTGAATTGAGTGTTTATTTTCTTTTATCATTAAGCCATTCATACATAGAGTTTTGCGAATATTTTCCTGAAAGATGTCAAACATTTTATTAATGTCACTGGTACACATATACGGTTTCCAATCAAGTTGTGTAATATCAACTTGGAATTTCTTCCAATCCAAATTGTCAAAAGAGAAAAATTGATACGAGTAATTAGTGTTTAGGCTGTTTTGAAAACATGTTTCTGTTAATTTCACGTTACAGGATAAGGCTAAATGATCACTGCCTGGTAAAACATGTTTTTCAATGCTAAAATTATTCCAATTCTTTGGCAAAAAAATTTGATCTAATATAGTAGCAGTGGAATTAGTTTCTCGAGTAGGAAATTCAACCACAGGTATCATCGATAGCCAATTACAATTATTAATCAATAAATTACAAGATGAAGAAGATTTGGCAAAGTTCAAATATTATTATATTAATTTGGTAATGATTCAGTTCTTGGATAACTTCTATTACCTGTTCAATAGGAATGTAATTGGGTGTATAAAGAGTAAGTAACCTAAGATCAAAATTAGAGCTCTGCCATTTCAAAAGTAAAAATTCAAAACCATTATCGGAGCCCTTACGCAATATGGAACAGTTCCAATTATTGTTGGCATTGTTACTAAAAGCATCACTTGTATAAAAGTTGAAGAGCGTGGGGCTTAAACTGGATCCTTGTGGAAGTCCTTGTAAGCTGTTTGTCCAGATTTCCCCTCCGGGAAACTTGATGCCAATTTTCCTCATTCTGAGGAAGGAAGAGATCCATAACACTAGTCTATTAGGGGATTTAATACTTATTAGCTTATTAACCAATAGCTCGTGAGGTACAGAGTCAAAGGCTTTCTTTATGTCAAGAAAAATGATGCCAATACTTTCACTTTTCTCTTTTGCTGGAGGATGTCATCTACGAGATTAATAAAAGAATGAGTGTGATCACAACCTTTCCTAAAACCTGAGGAGTACTTGGGTAAGGGTTTTTGAAATTCTAAAAAGTGTTGTAGTCTATTATTCACCGTCCTTTCAACTATTTTTACCAGGCATGACGTGAGAGCGATTGGCCTATAATTTAATGGGTCGTCTGGAGTCTTACTGGGCTTAAGGATAGGGTAAATAATAGCATCTTTACATCTGGGCGGGAGAAAACCTGATAGCCAGGAGTTGTTAATAGCTTCGAGCATAAATCTCAATGGACTGTCGCTTAGTTTCAGATAAGTAGAATTTAAAAAGTTGTGAGGACGAGGTGTAGTTCGCATCGATCTGAAAGATGAAGTTATTTCTTGCTTTGTGAAGTGACTCTCCCAAGTAGAGCGGAGATCTTCCGGACAAAATTCTCCAGGTAGATGACAAGGCCATGGCAAATCAGCCGTAGATTTGGAGCCTACTGTCGCCAAGAGGATTGCTCTAGCTGAAGATTCAGGATACAGTAATACGCCGTCCTTATCTTTGACAAGAAGAATGAATGGTAGCGCGTGCTTTTGAAAGCACTTAAGGATTTTCCAGATGCTGTTGGGACTACCATCTTGGATCCTATTTCTCCAGAAATCTCTTCTGTGCTTCTAGAGGGTTTTTTTACATTAGCTTTGGTTCTTTTAATTAGAAACCAGCACTGATCACATCTGAATTTTAGAAACATCCTCCTGGACTTGTTCCTTTCCCATACGGCTAATTCACAGTCTGCGTTCCACCAACCTGGTCTCTGAAAGCTTTGACCAGGGCCCTTCCTCTGAAAGCTTTGACCAGGGCCCTTCCTCTGAAAGCTTTGACCAGGGCTCTTCCTGTGTGTGGGATGGGGCCCTGGATTTTGGATTGGAAAGCTTTCAAGAGGAAGAGAATATCTGAGAATCTAAAGCGACAGTCGTTTAGGGTTGGGAAGCCATGTGAAAGCGGAGGGGGGGTGTTATCAGGGAATGGTAGAGTTGTGCGAGAGGGACGTACCGTGGGCCTTAGAGAAAAATTAGACGTATCGGTTAGTGGTCTTTTTCGTACGAACCTGGGATTATTTCCAGGTGCATAGAAAATGAGCAGTTCAGAGATACTAGGGCTAGGTCGAGGTTTGCTGAGGACCATGCAGAGTTAGATGGATGAAATGTGTGCTTCGAAATAAAGAGAACAGCAAAATTAAACTGACTTTGAAGATCTTCTAAGTAGCGTCCATTCTGATTATAACTGCTACATCCCCATTGGGGACTTTTTGCATTAAAGTCACCAATTGTTATAAAGGGGGGGGGGAGGTTAATAATTTCCCTCCAGTTTTCTTTGTTCAAATAGCCAGGAACGTAGACATTATATGTGAAGCCAGATACCTTGGAGGAATACCACTAGGTCAATTACTGCTACATCTCCAATATGTCTGGAAGAGTTTATGTAATGGGGGATAGTGTAGCTAACCGAGGTCAAGTTCCCGCCACCATACTTTCCCTATTTTTTGTATAAGTATGAAATTTGGATATACTGACGGACATATCTGGACTGAGAAAAGTTTCACAGAAGGTTAAAATATCTGCTTAGCTTTTTAAGAGAGAGACATCTTCCCAATTAGAAAGTAGCCCTCTAATATTCCAATGGACTACAGCTACGTGATTATTGCTCCTGGCTGACGTCAGGACCATTTGAAGCAAGAGGAGAAAGCATATTATTCCACCAATCAGTGATATGGAAGAGCTTAGATCTTAAAATATCGAAAGCTTCGTTTATTATTTTAGGCTCATCATCTTTGTTTGATTCCACAAGAGATGATATAAAAAGTTTTAGGCAGTTACTCGCCAATTGGTCTACAGAATGATTTCCTAATGCCGTTTTAAGCTCTGGTTCATTAAGATTTGCATTATCCATTTGTTGCTGGGAGCAGGCCTTGTCGGCACCTTGTTCCTCTAAGGTGAAGGGAGAGAGTTGAGACCAATGGGTTTGCGCCAACAAGGGATCTTCTTGTGGCAGAGTTTGCGACGGAGCTCGGATTGGTGAATGATAGGAGAATAGTGGCGAAAGTTCGTCTCTACCGCATGTCGAACAAGTAATATTTGTCTGTTTCGTCTAGTTAAGGCATCTGTGTCGAGAAGATTCTGGTGATACTCAGAGAGAAGAAGCGGCTGTTGATCTTGTAGAGGTCATTGTAGGAGTAGGTGTCTCTGACCTTGCAACAGCTGCAAACGTCCTGTGTCCCGGGACGTTAACCCTCAGTTCTATATCCACTAGCCTCTTCGCTTCGTAATAAGAAAGAAATTGATCGATCATTTTTGCCCGAATTTGCGCTTCGTACTTAAATTTAATACACCCTTTACAGTAAGATGAATGAGTTTCATCGCAGTTTGCACAAATGAAGCTGGTTGCTGTACAGTCATTTCTAGAATGGCGAGGTGAGAGACACTTGGAACAAGTATGAAGATTTTTACACTTGGTTTAGGTGTGTCCAAGTTTATGGCAAGCTGTGCATTGCATAGGTCTGGGCGGCGGTTGGGATAATAAGAAAATCTCATGTTCGAATTTAATTTCTTGCGGTGGCTTCTGTAAATTAAAGAAGACCAGAAGTATGCCGTACCGGGCTCCTTCATAGGGCGGGGCGAATTTTTTTTATATCTATCATGTGGGTTCCTTGGTCAGAGTAATTTTGCAAATCTGACAGGGTTAGTGTTTGTCTAATTCCGAAAATATATCCGACGGAAAAAATTAGAAATTTGGGAACCTCATATGACAAACGATATAGATCAATATCTGTAAATTTAGTGCAACTAATGACTTGGGTTTTATTAGGAAATTTGACCAAGAATTTTCCCGAGTTTAATTTGGACGCACTTAAATTATGACCAACTAACGAGGAAATCATTTACCGGAGCAGACCCGAAGAGATAGATTCTTCATAGGAAGTGTTTTCCTGTCCAAGAGAATTGTCATTACGATTTGAAATAGGTGTTCTTACTTACTTACTTTTCAAACCCGCTTATCCGTTAGGGTCGCAGGGGCAGCAGCCCTATGGAGGATCTCCAGCGATCGCGATCTTCCGCCATCAGGCGCATGTCCTCCCTGGTAATATGCAAGCGACTCGAACCCAGATTCTCCATGTAGTCTAGCCACCTGGTTCTAGGCCGACCCCTTGGTCTCTTACCCACCGGCTTGGAAAATAACAACTGCCTAGGAAGACTAGTTTGCGGCATCCGTATCACGTGGCCATACCAGCGCAACTGAGATCTCTCAATGCAGAGAAGTAGCGGCTCAACACCTAAAGATTCCCTTATTGTGCTGCTGTACACTCTATCTAGTAGGGTAACACCTGCCACACCTCTCAGGAATCTCATTTCGGCTGCTTGTACCCGCGATCGCACTCTTTCGGTCATTACCCAAGCCTCATGACCATAGGTGAGAATGGGGACAAAGATAGATTTGAAGACGGAGAGCTTGGCTTTGTTACCCAGCTCTCGTTTCGTTACCACGGATCGCCACAGTTCACGTCTGACACAGCTTGCTGCACCGATCCGAGCATCCAATTTTTTCTCCTGCCGTCCATCACTCGTGAATGCAATCCCGAGATACTTGAACTTCTCCACCTGTCTCAATGAGGCTCCCCTAACATGGAGAGCGCACTGAGCAGGCTGTCTTGAAAGCACCAGAACTTCGGTTTTAGCCACACTGATCTTCATCCCAGCTTCTTCACATTTGGCTGCAAACCGGTCTAGTGCATGCTGAAGGTTCGTGCGAGAAGACCCAAGCAGGACAAGGTCGTCCGCAAAGAGCAACCTCTCCACCAGGCAGTCGCCCACACAAACACGCTCATCCCCTCGGCTGCCCCTGTCTATCCAGTCCATAAAGATAATGAACAAGATGGGCGACAGTACGCACCCTTGGCGGAGTCCAACACCCACGGTGAACGGTCTTGACTTAATGCCATTTATCCGGACACACATCTCAGAGCTTTCGTACAGAGAGATGATAGCAACCAGTAATTGCCCATCCACTCCATACTCTTGCAACACTTGCCAGAGCTTCTCCCGAGGAACTCTGTCATATGCTTTTTCGAGGTCCACAAAGCAAGCGTAGACCTCTTTTGCATACTCCCAGGATTTCTCAAAGATTTGCCTTAGAGCAAAGATGTGATCCGTCGTGCTTCGGACAGGTCGGAAACCACACTGCTCCCCTGACAGTTTGGAGTCGACTATTTCCCGACTTCTCTTCTCCAGACACTTAAAATACAAACAATTACATCAACAATTCATGTGATTATAATAATAATAATAATAATAATAAGAAGAAGAAGAAGAAGAAGAAGAAGAAGAAGAATAATAATAATAATAGGTTAGCTTATGTTAAATAGTGACCTTTTATGTTTTACAAATATTTAATAGAATTTATCTTTTCGTTCATTTCTTTAAATAAGTATTATTAAATAGCAACACTATTTAAATATAGTACTAATTTAAATACTATTAAAGCTATTATTAAATAGAAAAAAATCCGCACAATATTTCCTTCGATAAGCACAACACGTGCTCGCAACAAGAAAAATTTTGTTAGGTCAACTAAATATAATTTGCCGCGATTTGATTGGTCACTGAAAATAATGAAAAACCAACACCCTCAGCGACGTCATTTGGGGCTGCGAAGATTGCAGCCCAAAATCCATGTAAATCACGCGTTATCCCCAATACCTTCAAAAGTATGAATAGACTATTAAAACTGATTATTTTGTTGTAAATTGTTAACTATAAATAATAGTAAGTAAAATATTTTAAAGCAGGTACTTTTACCTAATAATACATAAATACATAAATAATTCTAGAAACTATATTTCAGATGAGTATAGACACTGGTCTTCGCGCAGTTTCTAGTTCATTTCTTCATTGGGATTGAGTGATTAGGTTCGGGCTGAATTGAATGCAGCCCCAATGTCGCGTATCTTAGCCAATTCTAAGATTCTAGTCCAAGCTCGCATAGCACACGTACTATTGCAAAATACAACCAATCCCAATAGTACAAAATTTGCTTTCGAATGGTACTATATCACAAACAAGAATATAATGGTTTTTAGAGAAATATATAAAAAAATTAAGAATTAAAAATTAATGAAATGTAACTTTCATTTTAAGCTGGAGGGGCTCTAGTGCATGCTGAAGGTTCGTGCGAGAAGATCCAAGGAAGACAAGGTCGTCAGCAAAGAGCAACCTCTCCACCAGGCAGTCGCCCATACAAACACGCTCATCGCCTCGGCTGCCCCTGTCTATCCAGTCCATAGAGATAATGAACAAGAGTGGCGACAGTACGCACCCTTGGTGGAGTCCATAACCCATGGTGGACGGTCTTCACTTAATGCCATTTATCCGGACACACATCTCAGAGCTTTCGACAACGACATGATAGCAACCAGTAATTGCCCATCCACTCCATACTCTTGCAACACTTGCCAGAGCTTCTCCTGAGGAACTCTGTCATATGCTTTTTCAAGGTCCACAAAGCAAGCATAGACCTCTTTTGCATACTGCCAGGATTTGCCTATCTCAAAGATTTGCCTTAAGGCAAAGCTCTGATCCGTCGTGATTCGGCTAGGTCGGAAACCACACTGCTCTCCCGACAGTTTGGAGTCGACTAAAGAGATGCTGAGCAAAGAGATGCCTCAATAGTTGTTGCAGTCACTCTGATCTCCTTTTTTGAAGATAGGGATCACAATTCCTGTCTACCATTGCCCAGGGGCCTCTCCAGATATCCAAGCAACCTGACACACTCGAGTCAGCCACAGGATACCATCCTAATTTAAGGCCTTTAAAGTATCGGACCGGATTTCATCATCACCTGCAGCTTTGCTAGTACTCAGGGACTTAATTGCCCATCTGACTTCTGTTTCAGTGATACTACCGTGACTATTCCCTGCTCCAAGGTGCATCTCATGTGCCTCAGTTGTTGCTGTCACCGGATTAAGAATGCTGAGGTCTTAGGAGATTTTATTAAATATAAAAATTTTCTATCTAAAGAAAACGACGTTGAACCTGCATATTTATTAAGTGCGGAAGAAGAAATATATAAATAGATAAATAAATAAATAAATAAATAAATAAATAATAATAATAATAATAATAATAATAATAATAATAATAATAATAATAACTGGATTCAGCAAAATACTTTAAATTTATGGAAATTTAAGAAATTTCTACATAAAAAATATAAAAATGATAAGTCTCCTCAACATTATAACGCTTTCAAATTAGCTAGAACAGCTTTCAAAAATGCATATAAGGAAGGCTATACGCTTTATTATTTATCATTAGAAAAGAGTATTGACTGTAATCCTACGAACTTTTTCGAAGTCACAAAGACCCTTCTCACAAGAAGATCTCGCAACGCATTTTGAAAGTACCGGGTGGGCAAGAAATAACGTGAGGTGTTCAGACCTCGCTAGCGGGAATTCTATTAAGCCAAATGCAGTACATTTTAGTGCATATACTTAGTGGAACATGCAGTTTCGATTTATGCAAAAAAAAAATAGTACCAAAAATCGCCATAGGGGGTGCTTATTTCAAGAAAACAATGAGTACCTAATTGTCAAATGAACAAATACCATACAAACCAACTTTAGTAACAAGAATAAACAATGTTTTATTTTTAATTACAAATGTGTTTCAATATGACCACCAGTGTGCTGTTCCAATAGCTG
>JAHWFO010006046.1:0-17716 GCA_023313115.1 Rhysida immarginata | reverse complement strand
GATGGAAAATCGAAATGCGCCTTTTGATTAAATTGTGTTAAAAATGGAAATATTTAGATTATTTGCCGCTGATTTTTTACAATTTTTTCCTTCGTCTTACTGGTTAAATTAATAAATTTCTTCATTTTATTTAAACTTTTTATATGAAAAATAACCATATAGTCATTGATTAAATTTTAAGCAGGCTATTAAAATGTTTCTTATTTTGAATAAATCAACTGGTTGTCAAAACAAACATATTTAATTTATTTTGAATTTATTAAATGATCGAGATAATCGGTCAAAGCCTAGTTTGTTTGGGTTTTTTTAAGTGATATCCGAAAAATCCACTCCAGCAGAACATTTAGGGAAGAGATAAAGTAGGATTAGTAAAAATTTCAAATTTATATTAAAATTGACGGCCATGGTCTAAAGCTATTCAATTTTAACCGAGTTTGAGGGATAAAAACAAATTAAATAAAGGAGAAAAATGAAATAACAATCTACTCCGTACTGATAACTCAATAGTAAAAAGAATTGCTGGTTTCAGCGGTTTAGCTAAGGCTTCCTTAAGAATTTCTTTGTTGGTATCCATCTAGAACTAAGATTTTTTTATATTTAATCTTTTTTTTCAACAGAGGCTTCTTAAGAAATTACCCATTTACTTCAGAACTAGGAGAAAATTAAACGCTACATTGAAAGGCACTTATTAAGATTGGCATATTCGTGTTTATAAATTATTTAGTAAAAATCTTTTGATCTTAGTATTTTCAATTAAATTTCGTGAAAAAATATCATACATCTTGCATCTAAGAATTTATGGCAAGATATAATTGAATTCAGGGTAATACGCTCCAATTTTCCATTTTCGAATTTTAATTTTATTTTTAGCTACTTTTAAGAACAAACCACGCTCTAGAGTTGTTGTTTTTTATAATTAAATGTATTTTTTGATAAATTTATTCAAGGAGTACAGATAGCCAACATGTAGTGATCGCTAGGTAACTTTCACGCCTATTCTAACGGATTAACTTGTACTGATATTTGTATGATCAGTTTGTCCATCCTTGTCCATCATTAATTTTCGAACGCATAAGATTTTTGGATGCTTTTTTTTCTATTACATATTCCAAGTTTATGTAGATCGGTGGAGCTCATTAATGGAGCATTCTAGGCAACAGGAACCTGTCCAAAGTCAGACAACAATTTTAATCAATAAATTTTATTCACAGGATAGCGCTTGACTGCGTTTCTTAGACTGCAAACAATCCTTGATCTCAATCATTTAAAAATTATCGACGTATTCCAAATCAATATAAAATGTTTCTAAATCACTCCCTTTCAAACTTCTAAATTATTCCAAAACATTTTCTAAAGTGTAGGGTAATCAAAATTATGCCATCGCGTTTGATGTCATCTGCCTTCTCTTTGACAACTGTCTGGCTGATTCTTAATGCGAAAGTTATTTCCATAGATTTTCTCTACAAAGATTTATTTAATTTAATTTACTTAAATTTATTCTTTTTCCCAATGCATTTCGCCTGTCGGCATTTTCAAGGGAATATATTAATTAAAAAACTTGTTTAAACTGACAGAGAATATTTAAATTATTTGGAAACATTTAAAAAACAAACAATGCTAATATAACATTAGGAATTTTCTTACATTGTTGTTTTTTTAGTATTTTAAATGCCCTGTAAAATCTTAATGAAATTTTTTGGGTGCTTAATTTTTTTCACATTTCATCTTGTTGCCTCCATTTTTTACGAAAGTTATCAATACTTTATTTTTTGGTTTACGGTATGTACAACTAAAGTTTTGTAGAGTTGTACAAAGGTCCTCTCGTCATTAATAATTCATTTATTGAAATGAGTTAAAAATAAGAAAATTATTTAATTTTATGCATTTCTTGATCATAATTAATTAATCAAGTGTATTTTTTATGATTTAAATACGAGGGTTGGGGCAACTATTTTTTTTCTTGAAGATACCAGTCCGGTTGGAAAATGTGACATATACAGACGAAAGGACAAAGTGTTAACTACATGTGTGGACAATGAATAGCACTGAAATATCGTAACACACTAATTTATTACGGTAGTATACAGGGCAATATGGCCTTCACGGTGCAAAAGAATAACAACACAGTACACATAAAGTTGACATGACAAACCTGGGCCTAAAGACCCTCAAAGTAGTCCCCTGCTATTGTCACCCCACGCTGCCAACGATGTGGGAGGCGCTGAATACCATCAGCCTCAGCATTTGCCGCACCATGTGTGAATCGGGTCACCTGTTGGTGCACAGCATTAGCAATGTCGTCTTCTCGATGCCACTTGCCCTCTCTAACTCCAGTAGCATCCATCGTCTGTCTTCATCCATGAGCTGCCCGATGACGGCACGTGCCACGTCGGTCCGCACACTGACCGGTCGTCCCGAACGATGCTCATCACTGGTTGAAACACGTCCTTGCTGAAACTTTCCTACCCACCGTGCTATTGTACGGTATGGTAGGGCATTATTCCCAAGGGCTTCCATTAATTCACTGTGACATTCCATTGCATTTCTCCCTCGAGAACGGCTATTTTGATGTAAGCGCGCTGCTCAACACGGGTTACTTCCATCTCGCACGACACTCACCAACTGACTGATTTCACAGCCCTCGCTGCGCTACTACCAGCTATCACAGAGCCATCTGTTGTTCTGCATACACACTATGCTTGCAGAACTTCCACACGACACATATACGTTTGTGATCCGTTCACATATCTACAAGAAAAAAAATAGTTGCCATGACTTATGCCCCAACCCTCGTAGTTAAAAGTTAAATACTATGAATTTGCCGGGGCTTATTCCAAACAATGTCTGGTAGGTTCACTGAAATAATCCGTAAATTAATTTCTTAACCCTTTCCATCTCAGTGAATCCAAATGGAAATATGTCCTAATTGAGCCAAAAAATTCAGTAACTTAATAGTTATAAATGATATGAAAAGTTATAAATGTTTGTGTTTGTTTGTTTCTTATACAAATTCAGTTTTATTCCAATCTTGATGAAATTTTGGGCACTTAATCTTCAAAGCAAGAGGAAGGTCACTGTCTCTGTCTACATGAGATTTCAAAAAACATTTTTTATCGATAATAATCGATATACAAAATGATACTTATAAGAGACTAGCAGAGGACCCGGCATTGCCCGGGATAATTACACTTGTAGGTGAACAGAACAATCTCAAAAACTTAATTTATAACTTCAAATAGGTTAAATAATAACTCAGTCAATACAACACACAAGGAAGGGACTATCCATTCTACGAAAATTCCGAAAAAAGGAATTCTAGGTGACATACCGGGACTTTATTTAAACTCTCCTTGACTTGCCTCAGATTAAAAAAATGTTCATCGTCACCACTGGGGAAGATTGGACCCAACTTTTTGTTTGCCCTTGACGTAGAAGCTCGTATAACCTCTTGCTCTATTCGAAACTCCCGTTGTTCAGATGTTTCCAATGCCTGTATAGCTTTTATGTTTTAGCTGCAGAGATTCTCTGACCAATACTCGTTTTTTCTCTTTCCTTTCTAGACACACAAATTTTTGCCAATCGTCTGGACGTTTGATAAGGAGCTATGGTGATAACAACGCAGAATTCATAAAAATAATATAGTAAAAAATATAAAAAGTAGAGAAAATATACAAGATTCAATCAATAAAATTGTCATATATAACGTTCATATAAGGCAAAGTTTGTGCAACAATAGAGGGTCGTTGGTTGGTTGGTTTGTTTGGTATTAACGTCCTTTTCAACTGCTATGGTTAATTCAGGACGGTGTTATAGGGGCCGCAAATTTTGCCTTGCAAGAGTTCTTTAACGTGAAGCCGGCAAACGACTACACGGGACCAACGGCTTTGCTTCCCTTCCGAAGAAGTGCGTGATCTCAGGATTTCACCCTGAAAAATCCTCGTCGTCCTCGTCGAGGATCGTACCTGCGTACTCGGGCATCAGAGGCGATCACGCAACCACTGAGTCACCGAGGCCGATCATTAGGCGGTTGTGTTTTTATCATTTACAATAATTATTTTCTGAGGTTATTTAAATCTATATAGGATGTTTTTGAACTCTGTGCATAAACTTCACAGGGTGATAGGTGATAACATTGAGAACACTTTTACCAAAGAATGGATGGTCCAAAGTCCACCATTAAATTGTTACAGGTAAAAAAAGTTACCAACGATTAGTTAACAGTTTTATCGACAACTCATAGCAGTAACTTTTCAAAGGAGCTACCATGAACAGTAACACATGCCTGACATCGTCGAGACATTGACTGGCGAATAGTTCAAAAATGCCTGGCATGTCACGTACATTCATCTGAGTTAATTGGAGTCTCATAAACGGTACCCGGTCATTTGGCCGACGGACACTTGCCGATGGACATTTGACCCAACGGACATTACACCGAACGGAGATTTAACCGACGGAGAAATACCCGTATTTCACTTACATTTGGACATTCAACGTAAAGAGATGTTTTCGGCAATATAATTCGTTTAATGCAAAATAAAAAAAAAATGTTTTCAGAAGGTTATTTTATTTAACAAATCTTATATATAGTATGATACAAATCCGTTTAATTCTTTTCATTACGCAAGCATATTGTATTTTATCTATAAAATTATTCTTTTTTGTATGTCTTTTTAAATAAATATTTGTTTTCATAAAATTAGGTAGGTTAAGATAGGAACCGGACAAAATGCAACTCAGGGTCTTGTATTATTAAATAACTAGCTGTTGTCCTTGATTTCATCTGCGTGGATGTTTAAAATTTCTAAACCGGAACATAGTTTAATAAAAGTTGGAAGTATAGAAATTATTGCATGTATAGGTACTTCACTATAAACTTTGTATAATTGAATACAATACAAACATTCTTTATTGACACAAAGGAACACATACAAAGAAAATAAAACAGAATAAAAGCGGCAAGCCAACACGTTTATTATCACTTAAGGTATAGCTTAATTCGCCGTTTATTTAAAGGAGTTCTTTATGAACAACTTTTTCCGTTTTTCCCATAGAAGCTGCTATGAACAGATTATTTAGTGACCCGAGAACAGGCTACATATACCTGTCCGTGCGAGAAGAAGCTGGTTCTGAGAGCGAGGCCAGCAGCCCGGAGTATCTGCCCTTGCGACTTCTTAATGGTCATAGCAAAACAGACGCTAGCTAGGAATTACACGCGCTTAAATTGAAAATGAAAGTCATTGGGAAAGAGGGGTATATGAGGTATGAAAAGTATCTCACCAGCACCACAACCCAATAGGATCTCCGCTTCAATAATATTATTTTGTAGCGATAGTACTTTATGTCACTACTTTCAGGGCGATATTATGCGTGGGCAGTTTGTATGCACTTAAGAGAGTTAAAAATTTTTACCGCATAAGTGATGGCATCAGTTTGATCCAATACTATATTTATAGAGTTATATACCACTTCATGACCTTCAATGTTTTGTAAAATGCTGCGGTTTTATTGCAATCGCTTGCTCATTTTAGGCTCTTTTGCGCAACCAAGAGTTTTCTTGACGTCTTATTTGGGTAAATTTTCCATAAACGGAATGTAAAGACTCAACCGAAATTAACAATTTTGCAAAGGCTCTCTGGTAGTATCATAAGACCATTTGATTCAGGCATAAACCTTTTCCGATTTTTAGTAACATGTTTGAAAACTCTTCAAGCTAGCGCAGTATTCGACGTTTACGTGAGCTTCAAATGCTTGCTAAAGCAACGGCGAGTATGGTACTATCCATCTTTTGTCTACCACAACAACAGTCTGGCCGCGGATATTTACCTCAGCTGTGAA
This sequence comes from Rhysida immarginata, assembly GCA_023313115.1. Lineage (NCBI taxonomy): Eukaryota > Metazoa > Arthropoda > Chilopoda > Scolopendromorpha > Scolopendridae > Rhysida > Rhysida immarginata. The sequence continues at coordinate 11,878 of JAHWFO010006046.1, read as the reverse complement.
TGCACTTTCTTGAGGCGTGCAGCGTTGATAAGATGCGTCCTGTTTTCACCAGTCACAGATTCGCTGACGAAATTTTTAGGAAACCTTTTCGTGCAACGACCGTCCTGCATCCAAGATGAACATATATTTAATATGCCATATGAGCCAAGAATCATGTTGATTTTTGTGTAGAATGGGATCACTTTCAGAGTTGGAATTTCCGCGCTAATGAATCGATCAATTTGGTTCAGCCTAATCTCTTCGAGCCACAAAAGATTATGCGAGTGTGATAAACCATGTTTCTGTCATTCTATCTGGCACATGTATCTTCAGGCAGCTCCAAATACCTTCTCATTTGTGAGAAAGTTTATCAGGCGCTTCTGGTTTAAATGAAATACCCAAGAAATCAAGTCGTTCTTGTCATAAGATGCCCAGGAAGCCAGTTATGTTTATTTCAGCTCACTTAGAATTGGTCGTCATGGTAATAAATAAATCTGCTCCACCATATTTCCGGACATCGCAAAAACCATCTTGAGTTCGCTCGTGCATATACCGGGTGTCCCAAAAATGACTGATGGATTTTGAAAATCAATAAAAAAAAGACGGAATGCGATAGATATGTATCGTTTGCAGCCTGATGCTTAGGAAATCAGAGAAATTTATCCCACCAAATTTCAAATTAGTTAACATTTCTACCAAGAGATGGCGCTGCAGGCGATCTGACAATTCCACATGACATGTTTAACGCATGTCTGCAAATTTTTGCCTGAGACTTGCGCCAGTTGTTACAGCAAATGGGGGTTACATTGAAAATGTCATTGTTTAGTTTTTTGCAACAGTCCTTGCAACATTTTCATATCGGTTTTTATTTTTTCATAGTTTTCAGCGCCACCTGTGGGTGAAAATGTTAACTAATTTGAAATTTGGTGGGATAAAATTCCCTGATTTCCTAAGCATAAGGCTGCAAACGATACATATCTATCGCATTCCGTCTTTTTTTTATTGATTTTCAAAATCCATCAGTCATTTTTGGGACACCCGGTATCTAGGATTCCAGTGAATGTGGATGAGAGAATCACCATTCTGCCTACGCTTTCTCAATCTTCTTGAGTTTCCCCACACAACGGGCTTTTGCGTGGCGAGACTGGTCGGCACTCAAACGACGGTAACACAGCATTTCAGTTTCTACAGGGTGATCCAAAAGTCGCGCACATCCAAATTCGATTGTCTATAAATAATGTAATAGTTGAAAAGTTTCATCGGCTGCTTTGAAACTTTTATATTTTGAGCATCTGTTATAAAAAATATAGATTTTTTGTGTAAATACATATTATATAGTAGTAAATAGTATTGTTTAATGTCATCTGGTTTTTATTATTACTTCGATGTGCGCGATTTTTGGATCGCTCAGTATTAACATATTAGTATGTCCGCTCGTGATCGCGTGTCTCTAGAGAGCGAGCGCGAGCGGACTGCGCTCGGGAGTAAGTCAACCGAGCTTCACGCTCGGATGGAGTTTCCAGAGATCGAGACATCGCACTTCTAGAACGCTGCGACTCCAAACGCTGAACACGTTCCGGTTAGCTTTCTGCTGGACGTCGCAATCGTGCTCGTTTGGGTCGTGCAGAAACAGAAGTAAGATTCGATCGTTTGCGTGAAACCATTTTATTTTTGTAATTATTATTTTTCCTTTAAATTTTGTTTTCAATATTTAAAACAATAAACCTTAATAAATGTTTAATTGTCTGGGCCAAAGGTGGCTAAAAAAAAACTCACGTTTTTATACTTTAGTAATCCTGAGTTTTACTGAAGAGTCGATTTTGCCCGCTGTATTGCATGAGTTTGGCTACAGTCCAAACTTAACAATGTATTTTAACGATCGTACAAAGTAACATAAATGTCAGCTAATGCTATGTAATTGTTGTTGAACTCGTTATACATTGTTACTTAGTTGTTTGTTTTGTGAACTCTTCTATTCAACCACCAGCTTAAGAGAGTTTTGCCTTGAACTCGGCTTCTAGAAGGTGTATAACGATAAAACATACACCAGTTTTTAAGTTACACCTAAAACAACGCGACTATGAAAATCACGTTAATTTTCATGTAGTAGTTTCTGCGTGATGAGGTAACAAACAAACATACAGACAGACAGACAAAAATTTTTAAAATAATCGTTTTGGCTTCTGGTAGTGTTAGTAAAAGCTGTCGCATAAGATTTTCTTAAATTTGTTTTATATACAGACACCGGGTCGGCTACAGTTTTATTATATGTATAGATATCAATTGTTTTCCTGTATGTCTTTTTAAATGAATAATTTACTTCTATAAAATGAGATACTCATTAGTGATGGGCGATATTTGATATCAGTATCGTGTATTAAAAGTTTATTCCATACACATCAGTTTTCTGTCTTTCTTTATGAGGGGACATAAAATTTTTTAATCGGATAGTATCAAATATAAAAATCAACTGGTAATGGCTGAGTATTTCTAACATTTTTCACTGTAGAGTTCATTTTCAGAGTAAATACCAGCTATTGAATCATAGACTGAAATCTATAACTGAGAACTGTTACGAGTTGCCGAAGATTGATTTCCTGAGAGCAATTGTCCACAATGTTTAATTGTTTTCTTGTGGACAATTGCTTTTATACATTTCAGTAAATACACGTTTTAAAAAAAGAATTTAAAGATAATAATTGTTACAAAATTACTTTATTAAACGATTGAAAAGCATCTAATGATATTGACACTCTATCCGAATATCTGACAGACTGTATTTTGTACATGTAATGTAAAACATTAATGGGATTTTACTACCGAAAACGTGGACCGTATAGAAAGCCATCTCTTTACCAACCTAACCTAATGAAAACAAATATGGGTATTAGTGATGAGCGATAGTTTGGTATCGTATATTTTATAGTCAAGGATACTGTCAGAATTTTTGCATTTGATACTATCCGATATTAGAATTTTTATGTCTTCTCATAAAGCAGGACAAAAACCTGAAGTGTATGGAATAAACTTTTAATACACGATACTAGTTTCAAATAATGCCCATCACTAATGAGTATCTCATCTTATAGAAGTAAAATACTCATTTAAAAAGACATACAAAAAAGAATAATTTTATAGATCTATACAATATGCTTGCTTAGTAGAAAGAATTAAACGGATTTGTCTCTTAATATATACAAAAGATTTGTTATACAAAATAACCTCCTGAATTTTTTTTTTTTTTTTTTTTTGCATTAAATGAATTATATTGCCGAAAACATCTCTTTATGTCGAATGTCCAAATGACCGGGTACCTCATAAAATTGACTCCTCATGTGTCCCCAGAAAAAATAACCCAGAGATGAGAAATCAGGAGACCAAGGTGGCCAAGGAACAGGCCTGCCTCTGCCAACAGGTTCCTAAAAGTGTATATTGAGATAATTTCTCACATCACCGCTGAAATGTGCAGGGGCCCCATCATGTTGAAACCACATCCGATTGCGAATGGCAATTGGTACATGTTCCAACAGTTCTGGCAATTGTTCCTCCAAAAAGGTTTGGTAGTTCCTTTTTTTAATTTGCATGCGTAGTTCAACTGGTAATGGGTTGAGTATTTCCAATATTTTTCCCTGTAGCAATTTAATGGTGACCTTTGGATCATCCATTCTTTGGGAAAAAATATTCAGTATGTTATCACCTATCACCCTGTGAAGTTTGAGTCTCTTTTCATAATGAGTTAACGAAAATTTGGTAAATGGTAGTATGGATGATTCTAAGCAAAAAAAGTTCATATGAACATGGGTTCGAATTTGAAGGATAACTAAGGTATGAACAGAAATAAAAATGTTGATCAACAAGTTAATAACTCAAGTTCTATAACATCTAGGATGATGAAATTTGGAGAAATAATAGGGTACATACAATTGTGTATACTGTTAAAACTTGATCGAAATCCAACGAGTAGTTTTCGAGTTACGCATTCAACATCGTAAAACATGCTGGTTAGTACTCACAACTAATTGGAAAGGATTGGAAAAGATTAATAAAACCCGAAATCTCTAAGCATGAATTTAAAAAAAAAAAATGCGCGATTATATAGCGTTATCTACGGCTATTTGGAGTTTGATTTGATTCGTGCGAATAATTGTAAAGGCTATAACGATCAAATAAAATTTCTTGACATTTAAAAATTTACTTTCCGGGAAAGATTTAAAAAAAAGTTTACATATAGCAGATGACAGGAAGAAGCCGATATTTCCCCTCACTTTAATTATGTGTTGCTTAACAATATTTATTAGTTTTCTCTTTTTCCTTATTCTTTTCCCGCTAGATGCAATTGGTATTTGGACGCTACTTCGGGAAGCGCCGAGAGCAGCAGCATTACCGACAACGCCACCGCCACCACCGCCTCAGCTCTGCTGCCGCCACCGCCGCCTCAACGAAAGGGGCTGGGAGGATGGGAAAACGAAGGAAACAAGCGCTCGCATTATTTGGAAAGTTTTTCTCTTTTTCATCTCTGGTTTTCAATTAAACTTCTTATTGATTCGTTAAAATTAGATGCCATTCTTTTCTTTCAGTGGAATTGAAAAACGTTATTTTAATTTTTAAAAACTATTCAAGGCCGTTTGGGAAAGAAAATTACTTTCATCGGTTTCAGCTGGAAAAATTAAATCTCGCATTTTGATAAATTACTTCTCCGGAAAATTTTGCGATTTTAATTGATCAAAATTCCAATAATTTGTTTTGTCATGCACGAAACGGAAAATAAAAAGATTCATGAAAACAAACTTTTATTCCGGGAACTATTATTTTTCGAATATTGAAATCTTTAATTTCAGCGGCGCTCATGCAGGATTTCAGATTTAAAAAGTTTTTCAAAAAGCTGAATTAATTCTTCTTCTATCTAGACTCATATTTAAATGAATTTTTAACGAGCTTAACATAATTTTTTAATTTCTACTCAGTTTATTAAATGAGAATATTACTTAAAAAATTGTAATTTTAAATTATCTTGAGTGAGCAAAAACTGGCTAAAACAAATGAAAGAAATGTAACAAAACATTTATCCAATTTGATGAATATTTTGCATTCCAATTAAAACTTTAAACCACGATCATACGTCTTATTTTACCAGTCTTATATAAAATACCGGTAACGACTTTACGTTAAGTTTTTCACATGAATATGACAACTACCAGAAAAAATGTTAAATAAATTAATCAAATTTAACTATTATTTATAAAAATTCATTCAATATCTGTTTACCTCCAAATAAAGATAGCCAAAGAATAAGAAACACAATCAAGAGGTTTGCAGTGCAAATAACAGATCGTAAAATCTATTTGGTTGCATTTTTCTTCTTGAAGTACTCGCTTGAGTGCGCATAATTACTGGGATGTCCTTCTGTATTACTAAAATAAAATTTTAAAAAAAATGCTCAAACAATGAAGCTCAGCCATTTAGTTTCATACCAAACAGAATTGTGATAAAGAGCTAAATTTAAGATAAATCAGCGAAATTCGCCAAACTCATAATGTTAATCGTATTTATATTACATAAAATTAGAGTCAACGATAGGCGATTTAATGACGATTTTCTCGAAAAGCCTTCAAGAATATCTTGACTCGGCTTCCGGCTATTGTTACCTATTTACTTCTATTAAAAGCATCCGTGGTTGTTTTCTATTTGAAACAGCTGCTGGGATTCAATAACTTGAAAATGGCTGAGTGGTCAAGGGTCACGATTTTTACGCTACTGACTAAAAATCAATGACTTCACGCAATGATAAAGGGGTTCAGTCTCTCATGTGAATCCACAGAAGTGAATCTCTTTAACACATGAAACGGCTTTGAAAATTAAGAAAAAGCTTAACAAATTTTAGTGCCAATAAAAATTTTCATCAAACACCCAATCTCAATCATTTTTAATTCTCTCCTTAAAAAATGCGTGAATCCTGTGAGTATACAATAAATAAAGCTATTAAATGAGCATTCAGAATATGCATCTTATTCCAAACACATCAATTTTGGAAAATAACTATCCCACTAATTAATTTTGTTCATTCTGGGATTTGTGGTTATCGAAGGTAATAGGTTTATCTTTAAACTGAAAGTGAGATAATCTTATCATTGACACGAGCAAAGGTATTGTGGAAATGTTGCATTAACGTACCTTTAGACCAGAGTGCCTTTCCTTGTTTAAAATCACGTATAAATTAAGTAATATTAGTATTTCGTATATAATGTCATATAGTATATGACGGAATATACGATAAATGTTTGGTAAGTTTTGGTAAGTCAGTGTTTCTTTAACTATGTGCTAAATTAATTAAAGAGTGGGAAATAATTTACATGCAGAGTGCCTCAAACTTTAGGATCAAAATTCTACGAACGATAAAGGACTGTAAACTGAATTTTTTGAAATAGTGAACCAATGGTTGAAATCCATATTTAAGCATCTATGAGAGCTTGAACGAGTAACTGCAAGTGAGAATATTTTTGTAAGCTGCTTTCGTTTTCAGAGGAAAATGCTACAGTAAATCGAAAATTTTGGGTATCTCATGCCTTTGCAAATATAAATTTTTATTTTTATCCCTATTTTTAAAACGGGGTCTTAGCAATATAGAAGAGAGCGGGTTAATAACGGTCAGCGGGTAATGCCGATCACCAGAGTATCTCGAATCTGCTTTGTAATAAAAACACTCCTGTACATGTAGCTTCCTCATCTCCTTTTGGAGAACTTCTGGCGAGTGAGTCGCCATCTTGGCATTATCTGTTAGGCTGCATTGTTGTCATATTGTATTCAACGTCTTTCCTTCTAAGAAATTAACTTCTTTTCACAACGATACGTTTACGAATTTCATTCGGTGGCTCAGTGGACGCGTGTTCGATCCCGGCCGAGGACGACGAGGATTTTTTCAGGGAGAAAATCCTGAGATCACACACTTCCTTCGGAAGGGAAGTAAAGCCGTTGGTCCCGTGTAGTCGTTTGCCGGCTGCACGATAAAGAACCCTTGCGAGGCAAAATTTGCGGCCCCTATAATGCCGTCCTGAAATGACCATGGCAGTTGAAAAGGACGTTAATACCAAAACAAACCAAAAACGAATTTCATTTGCATATGAAATATTTTTTACCATCAATATTTTTTTACCATTTTCCTCCATAACTAATGAACCGGGCAACCCCCGAGGTTGAATACCCGTGGAGTGTCATAGGCTAGGTTCCGTTCACGTCCGACCTCCCGTTGGCCTTCTACGCTCTTCTAATAGATATAAGTTTCTCTGTTATTCCGATCTTGATGACATTGTGCACACTTGACCTTGAAAGCAAGAGGAAGATCACTGTCTACATGAAATTTGGAGAAAATAATAATTGTTCCTCCTGTCCCAAAAAACTACTTATTAATAGTGAATTTGATAATGTAGTAAGATAAAAGTTTTTTCGTGGTGCATCAAATTGTATTGTTGCTTCAACAAACAAGCACTGATCAACTCCTTTATTGTTGCTACATCCAAAGCATTTCTCTCCGTGTGCACATATAGTTTTGCAGCAAACAGGGAGGTTTTGTTCCTAAATACAATCATCACTAGTTGTTACCCGCGGCTTCGCCCGCCCGCGCCATCTGTTGAGGGGAATTACAAAGCAAAAGCAGAAAGTGGGGAAGGGGGGGGTCGTAGGGGGCTGATTTTTGGCGATAGAGCAGGTCCTTTATTGATAAGCCTGCCCTGAAAATTTCAAGTCGCTAGCTCAAACCGTCTAGGAGGAGATAGAATTACAGATAAATAAATAAATACACGCAAGAGTTTTAGTATATAGATGATATGATTACGGCTATCGCCATTATGACTCAAATAATCCATAGATATACTGAAATATATCGTCACATATACAAATATTCGTCATATATATCCAGAAAAAGAACACATGAAAAAAGTTTGAATTAATATAGTAAAATTCATATTAAATAATCGAAAAGAATTTTTAAAATACCCCCAATGTATTGCCCTCCAATTACCACCCTTAGCAGTTCTACACGATTTCGCTCGCTTTGGAATGTTGAGTGAGTTTGACGCAGTGCCGGAGAAAAGAGGTGGATAATAATGTTCATTCTTTTCTGTATATTCACATTCAGAAATTGCAAAATTTCATCCAAAAAGAGCCCGAGCAACGCCGGGTATATCATATAGTTCTATTATATTATGTGTGATGTTTATTTGTGCATTTATTTTTTAAATAGTTATTTTTTTCTTGCGTCTACAAATATTGCTTGCTCTTGGGGTATCGGTTTGAAGCAGATTAAAGTGAACACAATAATGCTGCATCTGTGCGAATTTTGGGCGAGATGGTAAACTGTGGTAACACTATACTTCTTGTGCCATGTAGAACATCAAGCCTGCTCTAGAGGGGATACAGCAGAAATGTTTGTGTGCAACACGTTACAGTGAAGATTCCTGGCGAACTCTTCATTGCACATTCGGTTCATAAGTTTTTCGTTTATGTTTTCTTTGTATTTAACTTGTTTAAAAATGATGTCATTCTAATTCAATGAAATTTATTATCAATTGAAGTTATAATAAATGTTTTCTTGAGTTTCAATTTATTCTTTATGAATATGCTTATTTTTCAATGTGTTTTAAGCAACCAAACTGACTATTCAAGTTTTCCCATAGTCAATACAAGTGGGATACAGATCAGTAACATATCGACATTGTGTCCTTTTCCCCTGTTTCATTGGAAGTGCACACCCCGGGCTATTATATATTTAAAAATGGGTATGTACTTTTGATTTTATTATGATTTGTTCTTATGTGATCGTCATTATTCCCTTCTCCCCTATATTTCCTCCTTATAGTTTGTCCATCAGCATTATTTAACAAGTTAAGAGGAAAAAGGTTTTATCAAACCAAGCTTTTATAATGTTTTATTTAGTGGCAACAATACAGCTTAATTTTGCAACAATAAACAATAGACAAATTTACTCTCGCCATAACGAAATGTCCAATTGTTACAACAATCAATTCGTAGTAATGAGTTAGTACCATTAGAACACGAACCAATGAACCGATTTGAAATTTTTTTGCTTTATCATAAATTGTCATAGATTCTGCATAAGTGTGTCAAATTGCAGCTCCCTAGCTTGTCGGAAAGTTGGTTTAATATTGATTACAAGATTTGACCTAAACAACTAACACAGCAAAGTTAATAAAAGCTTATAAAAAATACAGTTAAGCTGCAATATAGATGTTGAATTATTTATGGCAGTGCTTCACCTACACTTGCGGTTGGAAGAATGCATCGCCGCTAGAGGTGGTGCCACAACTTACTGATGCCGCTTTCCGTTGGGACCCCTGTACAAACGAGTGCACGTCTTGGCTCCATAACGTAATAAAGGTGTGTTCAGATGTAGCACTTGCTGTATACCTACTTTTGGCTCATTCGGATAACTCCTTGTGGGTGGGGCAATTTCATTGCAAAGCAGTGTATATAGAGCTGTTTTTACGAGGCGTATTCAGAAAGCAAATTCCGTTTGTAATAAAAGCAAAGCTACTATATATAACTTCAAAATTTTTTCTTTACCAGGTTCTATATACCTTCAACTACGAGTTACTTATACATACCTTTTCCACATACTTTCCAAGTTTATTTAAACACTTGTCATATAACTCATTGAGCTTCTGCATGCTCACTACTTACAGGGTGGTTATAATTAAAGTGACACCATTTAGACCCTTCTAGCGGCCATTCTGGTAATCAGATTTTGACGAAACTTGAGATATGTTATACAGACCACGGAGAAGAGAATTTTGCAATAAAAAATTAGTTTTCACATTTTGAACGCTACGTCAAAATATGGCGCTAGTCAAAATGAATGTTTACTATCTGAGAATGTTTACTCAACCAGAGACGTTATGCAAATGAGATGTAAAATTAGAAAAGCTTTAAAATGTCAGTGAAATTAAATGTAAAGTCATTCTTCACGATGGCTTTAGCTAAAAAGGATCGAGTTTTATTGGTGAAGTTGTTTTACCAGAACTGCAATAATGCTTCTGCTGCACTAAGAGAATATTAACGTTTGAAAAACTTGCGAAATGGGCCTATGTCCATTAATGGTTTAAAAAAGATGATTAAGAAATTTGAAGAAACTGGTGAGATGGGTGCGCTGCCAGGGAGAGGACGGAAGCGAATTGCAAATGAGACTGTGGAAGACGTTGCTGCTGCTGTAGTGGAGCGTGATTCAAGTTCCCAATATCCTTCAGCAAGTGCTCGAGCCGTATCACGTGATTTGTCTATTCCGTGGTCTACGGTACAAAAAGTTTTGCGTTCCATTTTAAAGTGGTATTCATACAAGATCCAGGTGGTTCAAAAGTTGCTTCATGAAGATCCAGAAAAACGCACTGATTTTGCTTGCCGTCGATAATGCATGGCCATGGAACATTTTGTGGTCAGATGAACCGCATTCACAGACGGAGCAGTGAATGCTCAAAGCTGTCGCATGTGGGGTACTGAAAAGCCGATGGTTGTGCATGAAAAGCTTTTGCACTCTGATTACGTAACTGTATGGTGCGGTTTAACTTCACATTTCATTCTTGGCCCCTTTTTATTTGAAGAGAACATTCCTCAAGGCACTAAAAGATGTTCAATCACTGGTGCTCGTTACTGCGAACTTCTGCAGCAGAAAGTCATTCCTACTTTACAAGAAAGGCAATGTTTAGACACTACTGTCTTTATGTAAGATGGTGTAACACCCTACATTGCACGACAAGTGAAGGAACTGCTTCATGCTCATTTTGGAGATGATCGGGTGATTTCGAGAACTTTTCCAACTGCATGGCCTCCTCGTTCACCGGACGTAAACCCTTGTGACTTCTGGTTGCGGGGATATTTGAAAGATAATGTCGATGGAGGAAGAATACGGACTGTCCCTGAATTGAAAGCAAGCATAACACGCCATATCACTGCGATTCCTCAGGAAACCCTTCGCTCTACTGTGGCACATGCAATAATGCGCTTTGAACATGTCATTGACACAAATGGAATGCACATTGAACAAATACTCTGATTTTATAGATTTCTCTGCTTCTAACTTCTTTTTGTTATTATTCATGCGCCATATTTTGACGTAGCGGTCAAAATGTGAACTAATCTTTTTTATTGCAAAATTCTCTTCCCCATGATCTGTATAACATATATCTCAAGTTTCGTCAAAATCTGATTACCAGAACGGCCGCTAGAAGGGTCTCTAAATGGTATCACTTTAATTATAATCACCCTGTAGAAATCTGCGGCCGATGATTGATTAGATCCCGGAAAACCACGCAGTTTTCACTTCTTCATGGTCGCTGAAATGCAGGCTGCCGACGAACTCTATTAGATACCGAAACTGGTGGTAGTGACTGGACGCAAGGTCGGACTGTAAGGCGGGTGGCCAAGTTGTCCCCAACTAATCAGATCTTTTGATTAGGAACAACTTGACCACCCGCCTAACACTCCGGATCTCGCGTTCAGTGACTACCACCTGTTTCGGTTTCTAAAAGAGTTCGTCGGCAGCCTGCATTTCAGCGACCATGAAGAAGTGAAAACGGCGTGGTTTTCCTCACTGGCAGCAGATTTCTATGAAGTGAGCATGTAGAAGTTAATTGAGCGCTATGACAAGTTTTAAAAAAATTTGGTAACTACCGGGCTTTGCAAAAGTTCTGTTACACTCGTGACGACCCTCAAAGAAATGGACACGACGATGTTCACGATGCAGTTAGACATGTTTTTATTGTGCCATCATGTAGAATAACATTGTAATTAGTCATTTAATCAATGTAGCCACCATCTGCATCAAGAACCCGCTCCAGACGAGGCCGAAAAGCCTTGCAAACTTTGCTAATGTAGTCCTTCCTCATTCTGGTCC
>JAHWFO010006045.1:0-52631 GCA_023313115.1 Rhysida immarginata | reverse complement strand
TATATAAAAAGGACGGTAGGCAATGCAATAGTATATGCCAAAGTAGTATGCAATGCCTTAATACTGAAAGACTTTTAATTATTTTTGATATCATATGTTTCATTCACAAATACTGATTTGTAAATCAGCCTAAATTCATTTTGTTTAGAATGAAAATAAATATTAAATATAGAAAAATGAAATTTGTGTTTCCTTTTATCCATGTTATTACCTTTTTAGAATTAATATTCAATATTATCTTATAATATTCACCATAAATTGTTTATGCTTCCTTCTTCTTGCTTCAATTTCTTTGAATAATCATTTCAGTTTCCGTTTATTAAATTTTTCACATAGAATTTGGTTTTTGATAGTGTCATCTATTTCACAAGGTAAAATCGACTATATTACAAGAAATTTATACCATAACCATTGAAAAAGTTTTACTTTGCATTAAAATTTATTTATATAATTACATTTTTTTAATTTTATAAAAACTAAAATAATCATTGCAAAAAAATTGTTGAAATTTATGACTAATAACTAAACCATATTTTTGAAAATAATATATAAAATAAATTCGTATAAAAAATTTAGATTTCCGTTAATTATAATATGGCAAATATTAAAACAGTTTTTTGTCATTGCGATAGCTAAAATTTTCCTGCACGGGATTTGACATCGTTACTGTATCGGTCTGACCTGCTGTAGACACCTCTAGATAATTACAGTATGAGTCCAATGCAACTGGAAACTTCGCGAAGTGTCTGGACATTTCACGAAGTGTCCAATTACGCTATGTGTCTGCGACATATATCTTCTTCTATATCTTCTATATATATATAAAAAAGGATGTTTGTTTGCTTGTGGGTTTGTTTGTTTGTTTTTTATACAAATCTACAGTTTTATTCCGATCTTGATAAAATTTCGCATACATGACCTTCAAAGCATAAGGAAGGTCACTGACTACCTCAGATTTCGAAAAAAAATAATTATTGATAAAAAATCGAAATTCATGGTTATGGCAGGGCACATTAATGAGAAGACATAGGTATTACAACAATGGTATCAACACGCAATTCACAAACACTGTGCACGGACCAACAATATGTATCTCAAGACCGACAATGCAAACAAAAGTTTGTGCAACAATAGGTACCAAAATGGTGTCAACACGCAATGCACCAACACTATGCAAGGATCAACAATATATGTCTCATGACCAACAATGCAAGGGAAAGTTTGGGCAATATAGAATTCAATGTATATTCAGGCTTTTCTTAGAAAAGAGCATTCTTAGTAATTAACAATTTCTTGAAAATCTTTAAAAATGATCAGTAACTGGAGATAACGAGTTAGCAGACTATTAAGAAAGAATGAAAGACGATAGAGGAAGCACTCCTTTAGCTCCGTGCTGTATTGAGGGTTGTTCTTTTTATCTACAAGCGTAATTAGCCCGGGCAACGCCGGGTCCTCTGCTAGTATAGATAGATAGAAGAAGCATGTTCGTGGGTTTGTTTGTGTGTATTGAATACAAATCACCAGTTCGGTTCCGATCTTAATGAAATTTTGCATACTTGACCTTCAAAGAATGAGGAAGGTCACTGTCTACATCAAATTTCGGAAAAATAATAATTATAAAAAATCGATATTCATGGTTATGGCAGGGCATAATAATGAGAAATATCTCATGACCAACAATGCAAGACAAAGTTTTTGCAACAATAGGTACCAACAATGGTATCAACACGCAATTCACAAACACTCTGCACGGACCAACAATATATATCTCATGACCAACAATGCAAATAAAAGTTTGTGCAACAATAGTATCAACAATGGTGTCAACACGCAATGCACCAACACAAAGCAGGGGTCAACAATATATATCTCATAACCAACAATGAAAGGCAAAGTTTGTGCAATATAAATAAACTAGCAGAGGACCCGGCGTTGCCCGGGATAATTACGCTTAATGAAAATTCGAAAAAAAAAATTTTTAAAGGCTTACAATGGATAGACCTCTCCAATAATTTCTTACTCACGTAATCTTACTTCAGATGTATACTTGATGTTACAATTCCCTTTCTTCTGTCGATGTGTTGAAGCAAAACTTGGCCATTCATCACTTTGTGTAGTCTAGCGGTCGCCGATTCTTCTATTTACCTGCTTCCCATTTGCTCAATACAGCACAGAGCTAAAGGGGTACTTCCTCTGTCGTCTTTCCACTCTTTCTCAATAGTCTGCTAACTCTTCATTATGTCCAGTTACTAATCATTTTTAAAGATTTTCAAGAAATGTTTCAGTACGTAGAACTCTCTTTTCTAAGAAAAACCTGAATAACCGGAATTCTATGCATTGTTACAAATTGAAACTTAATCCATATTGCATCATTTTATGTTCATTGTTATAATTCTTGAAAAGGATTGCTTTATCATTGCATCATCATTTTGTGCTCATTGTTATTGGTGAATTGCGTGTTGACACCATTGTTGGTACATATTGTTGCACAAATTTTGCTTGTATTGTTGGTCATGAGATAGATATTGTTGGTACATGCTGTGTGTTTGTGAATTGCGTGCTGATACCATTGTTGATATCTATTGTTGTACAAACTTTGCCATGCATTGTTGGTCATGAGATATTTCTTATTAATATGTGTTACAGCGAAGCAAACCTCGCTGTAACAAAAATAAGCCTTCGTATCAACAGAGGGCGCCACCGGAGAAGGAGGAGAAGGAGAAGGCGGGATATTCAAAGAAGAAAAAGGAAAGAGCGCCGTTGGAAACGACGAGAGCAATAGGTGACGGGACACGTGAGCAGGGGAGGAAAAAGACGAGGAATTGGCGAACGAGAGGAGACCCGAGAAAAGATTGGAATGAAGTGGGCTTACGAAGAGGAGCTGCGTATAGTTTCAGCCGAAGGAAGGAGACTTCGAAAAGGTTGAATGCCGAGACGGCCAAGGCAGCAAGGAACGAAAATGCATTCGTTCACAGCGACAGGAAGCCTAGAAAGGAGTACGCCCGCCCATGTCGACGTAGCCTAACAGAGAAGGTACTAAATGAACGAAAGGAAATTCCGCATCAACCTGCAGTGGGACTTCCTCTAAATTGTCTGACGAGAATCGAGCTGAATTTCTGGAAGGAGCAGTGCGCCATATCGAGAGTCTCACGAATGCTGGTTTTACGACATGAGCGTTGGACAGGAGCCTTCCCGCGAGGACTAAACGCCTTCGTCGAAGATGGGGTCGGCTACCTGCGCATTATCAATTAATGAAGTATTGAAGAATTACGTGAGTACTGTATTGTTTATGGTTTCTACAGCGGTAGTGCTACGCTGTACGCTTTTAAATGTTCCGTAAGAACAAGAAGCTTAGTCGTCATTTCTAGTCGCCATGTTGTAAGCGGCAAGGCAGTAGTTAATTAACTATTGTTCAAGGAGGCATTACAATAACTGTTAAGACTTACCCTGCTAATTAAATAGAATTAAATGTAAGAGTGTAGCCTCATGTAATTGAAAGAAGCTGTGTTGTGCTTTTATACGTATGTAAATTAGAGGAGAGTTAAAAGGTGTCCAGACCCTCTTAACGGGATTAGTGATACGAATTATTATTTCGCCAAAACAAGTGTAATAGTTTGTCATAACGCATATCAGTATTGCTGATAGTTTTTTTTTGCTATTCTATGAACTGCTGGACTCTTAATTTCTGATCTTGGACTTTGCGTATACTTCTGTTATTTGCAGAGGGTTTTATTTAACTTATACCTATCTGTATCCATGTAGAACAAACTATCAAAATTATATTTAAAATCCGGAACAGGATAATTTTGAGTTAAGCACGTATTATGAATTTTTTTGAAGTAATTCCTTAATAATTCAAGTGCATGATTTTGTCTTGATTGTATTAAAGCCAATTAACATAATTT
The DNA here is from genome assembly GCA_023313115.1 of Rhysida immarginata. Classification (NCBI taxonomy): domain Eukaryota; kingdom Metazoa; phylum Arthropoda; class Chilopoda; order Scolopendromorpha; family Scolopendridae; genus Rhysida; species Rhysida immarginata. The sequence goes on along the minus strand of JAHWFO010006045.1, from coordinate 48,726 downwards.
CTGTAATTAAGTTATTGTGTTACCATTTCATCGTCTAAACATTTTTTTGTGTATTTAAGCGAGGTGGCTATGTTATGTTTTACGATTTATATTTGCATATGTTGATTTAAAGGATAAAGTCTACTTTTAGATTAAGTGGCGTAATATGAAATCTTTTGTGTTAAGAGTTTTATTTTGTTAATTTAGACAAGCCAGTCCGGAAACTCTTTGATTTTATATTTGTGCATCTTTTATTATTTCTTGTTATTTTGTTGGATTTTTATTAAATTTATTCAAGTGTGGATGGTTCTCTGACTAAATTGTAGGTCTGTTTGTTTTACTCTGCGTACATTAGTTATTTTCCACTGCGTGTTTAATTGGAACGTGACAATATGCCTTGCTATAACCATGAATATCGATTTTTTATCAATAATTATTATTTTTTCGAAATCTGAGGTAGACAGTGACCTTCCTCATGCTTTGAAGGTCATGTATGCGAAATTTTATCAAATGCGGAATAAAACTGTAGATTTGTATAAAAAACGTACAGACACACCCACAAACATCCGTCTTTATATATATAGATAGATAGAAGAAGATTTCAATTTGTAACAATGCACAGAATTCCTGTTATTCAGGCTTTTCTTAGAAAAGAGAGTTCTTAGTACTTAACAATTTTTTGAAAATCTTTAAAAATGATTAGTAGCTGGAGATAACGGATAGTTAGCAGACTATTGAGAAAGAGTGCAGGTAAATAGAAGAATTGGGGATCGTTAGACTACAAAAAGAGATGAATGGCCAAGTTTTGATTCAAGACATCGAGAGAAGAAAGAGAATTTCAACGACATCAATTTTACATCTAAAGTAAGATTACGTGAGTAAGAAATTATTTAGACTAGCAGTGGCATCCTTGGAGAGGTCCATCCATTGTGAGCCTTTAAAAAATTTTTTTTCAAATTTTTATTAAGAATTTTTACTGTAATATTTTAAGCGTTTTCATGTGTTTATTTTTAAGATATTTCTAAATTTATTCCATAAAGTGAAGATGCAGTGACAGAACATTAATTTAGCAGCGTCTATTAATTAGGCATAGGAGTCACGCGTGTCTCCCTTGAGCTCCCTATGAAACGTCGAGACAAATGGCAAAAATTTATGTGTCTGGAAAGGAAAGAGAAAGAACGAGTATTGGTCAGAGAAACTCTGCAACTAAACCAGAAAAAGCTATACGGGCGTTTGAAACATCTGAACAACGGCGGTTTCGAATAGAGATACAGGGTATAAGAACTTCTACGTCAAGGCAAGAAAAGTTTGAGTCTAAAGTAACTGGTGATGCTCCGTCGTGGTGAGGCAAGTGAAGAAGAGTTTAGATAAAGTCCCATAATACTCCCAAATTCCTGTTTTCGTATTTTCTGTAGAATGGATAGTCCCTTTTACTCTGTGTTGTATTGATTGATTTATTATTTAACCAATTGGGAGTTATAATTTAATTTTTTGAGATCTACCTCTTTACCTACAAGTGTAATTAACCAGTGCAACGCCGGATACCTCTGCCAGTCTTTCATATATATAAAGAAGGATGTTTGTGGGTTTGTTTCTTTGTTTGTGGGTTTGTCTGTTTCTTATACAAATCTACAGTTTTATTCCGATCTTGATAACATTTTGCATACTTGACCTTCAAAGCATCTTTATATAATATACAAACATCTTTCTTTATATACAAGGTGTTTTTGAATTGAGTACAGATTTTTGGGAGATGATAGAAGAGGTCCTTAGAAGTATTTTTTGTCATATGAACATGGGGTCCCCCAGCTCCGTTTACTTACAATACTGCATTGAACAATCAAATGACACCGGGACGTAGGGTGCGTTGGTAGGCCTAGATTATTTTATTTTTAACAATTAACACAAGCAATCTACTGTAATAACTTTTAAAGTAATTGCTTGCAAAGAAATTTCAAGGTGCACGTGCTTGCTTGTTGAAAAGTCTTAGGACAAACTTCGTCACGGAGATTCCCTGGACTTCTTGAAGATGTTCCACTAACGACCAGACATTTGATGTGGTTTCAACAGGACGGCGCACCTTCGCATTACACAAGAGCAGTTAGAGATTACCTAAATGAGACAAATCCTGGTCGTTGGATTGATCATGGCAGACCAGTTGCTTGGCCACCGAGATCGCCAGATCTCACACCGATGGATTTTTTTTATGGGGAAGCATAAAATCAACGGTGTGCTCCGAACCCTTAGATACCGAAGAAGAATTGGCGGCTCGTGTTGTCGCGGCAGCAGGTGACATTAGCGACCGTGCAAATCAACCGTTTCCACGCGTACATCAATCCATCATAAGGTGTTGCGAACTGTGCTATGAAGCAAATGGCGGCCATTTTGAACAATTACTGTAAAAGTCATACAGTAGATTGCTTGTGTTAATTGTTAAAAATAAAAAAACCTAGGCCTACCAACGCACACTGCGTCCCGGTGTCATTTGATTGTTCAATGCAGTATTGTAAGTAAACGGAGCTGCGGGGACCCCATGTTCATATGACAAAAAATACTTCTAAGGACCTCTTCTATAATCTCCCAAAAAATCTGTACTCAATTCCAAAACACCCTGTATATAGATGGTGTCAACACGCAATGCACCAACACAATGCATAGATCAACAATAAACATCTCATGACCAACAATGCAAGGCAAAGATTGTGCAATATAGATAAGTTTAAATAAGTAACAATGCATAGAAATCCTGTTATTCAGGCTTTTCTTAGAATAGAGAGTTCTTAGTACTTAATTTCTTGAAAATCTTTAAAAATGATCAGGAACTGGAGATAATGGAGTGTAAACGGACTAATGAGAAAGAGTGGAAAGACGACGCAGGAAGCACTCCTTTAGCTCCGTGCTGTATTGGGCAAATGTTAAGCAAGTAAATAGAAGAATCGGCGACTGCTAGACTATACAAAGTGAAGAATGGTCAAGTTTTGCTTCAATACATAGGGAGAAGAGTGGAAATTGCACCAACATAAAGTGTACATCTATTTTCATAAAGAATTTTACTGTATTATTTCTAAGCGTTTTCATGTGTTTATATTTTTAAGATATTACAGAATTTACTCATAAAAACAGTCCGAGTCACGCCCAGGGTTATCACCTAGCTTATTTGGTAGCACATCAGATCCAAACATTTCATAAAAATACATTTTGACTATATTCTGTGGGAATGTGTGTATTTTGGAAACTGAGATGCTGATAATGCAATAATTGATCGTTCTTTTCCAAGAGTTATTAATAATGAGAATAGACTGATGATGCAGTGACAGGACATTAATACGGCAGCGTTTATTGATGAGCCAAAGGAGTCACGCGTGTCTCCCTTGAGCTCCCTATCAAACGTTCCGACAACTGGAAAAATTTATGTGTCTGAAAAAGGTAAGAGAAAGAATGAGTATTGGTCAAAGAAACTAAAACAGAAAAATCGTAACAACGGGAGTTTCGAATAGAGCAAGAGGGTATAAGATCTTCTACGTCAAGGGCAAGAAAATCTTGAATCTAAAGTATCTGGTAATGCTCCGCAATTGTGAGACAAGTCAAGAAGAATTTAGATAAAGTCCTGGTGTATCACCAAGAATTCCTGTTTTTCGTATTTTTTTTTCAGGCCTTTTGCTCTGTGTTGTATTGATTGAGTTATTATTTAACCAATTGGGAGTTATAATTTAATTTTTGGAGATTGTTCTGTTCACCTACAAGTGTAATTATCCCGGACAACGCCCAGTACCTCTGCTAGTCGATATACAGGGTGTCCCAAAAATGACTGATGGATTTTGAAAATCAATAAAAAAAAACGGAATGCGATAGATATGTATCGTTTTCAGCCTTATGCCTAGGAAATCACGGAATTTTATCCCACCAAATTTCAAATTTAGTTAACATTTCTACCAAGAGATGGCGCTGCAGGCGATCTGTAACACAGGTATAGTTAAAACGAAGTATTTCAGCTCGTCGTCAAGCTGATAGCGTGTGCTGTTGAGATAGTGTGTGCTGAGAATGTCAATAGAGAGTTTAAGTTACACGTTAACGGGAAACGCCAGTGACGTTTCAGTACGTGAATGACGTTGTAGAAACGTCACTTCCGCATAAAATCTTCACGTTGACGAGTAGAGTTCACGGAGCTTCGTGTAAGACGCGAGTGACGTTTCCATTCATCGTCTATACCAATGATCAGTGCTTTCTTCTATTGTTGTAGGCTGTGCATTAACAATAATATTTCGGTGGCCGAGAGTATTGAGGCGCAGGTCTTGTCGCTCTCGTAACCAGCGAGTCGCGGGTTCGAATCCCGCCGAGGGCATGGATGTTTGTGTTTGTCTATTTCACCATCATCCTTTCATCCCAAACAGCTAGTCTCCTGGATAAAAGTGGAGATGCTAGCTAAAAATCCATCCATCCAATAATATTTCAGTAACTTAAATTGGTTCTGTAGGGCCTTAACATAGCTAAAAATACAGCACATTTAAATGTACAAATAGTACATTAAAATAAATAAATGCATAAAGCAAGCCGTGTTTCTTTACTTTTAACTATTCATATTACAAAATAATATGAATGAGTAGTGCGTAAATTCATATAACTTTTTAATTTTATTAAAATATTTTAATAATAAATTTTCTATTTCAATAAAAAATATTATCATAAATAACATCTTAAATAAAATTTTAAATATTGTAAAACATTTCAATTTTCGTCTTAAAAATTATTTGTTGAGAATTCTTTTTAAGGTGTTTATCTTTCGAATATTATATTCCCTCATTATGGGGGCAATAAATTTATTATTATTATTATTATTATTATTATTATTATTATTATTATTATTATTATCCTTAAGATTTCCATCTTCTTCAGTGTTAACTGAGTCTTTAAGCAAAGAGTACGGGTTTTCACCAAAGTAACTCTTTCCTATTATGCAGAGTTGAGAAATTTTCTTGTAATGTGACATTTGAGATAATTATAGCCTTTCGTAACTCAATATATGTGTTTGGGCTCAAATGGAGTGTTTTAAAACTATTTTGAATTTGTTTCGGGACTATACCAGTAGCTGAAATAACGATGGGCGATATATACACATGATCCAAATTACAGATTCTTTTTATTTCTATAGCCAATTCTTGGTACTTGGCAACTTTTTCTGCTATTGTTTTCTCGACATTATGAGAAAGTGGTACTGCAATATCCACTAAATAAGAGGTTCTATTTTGTTTGCTAAGTAAAATTATATCTGGTCTATTGTTGTTGATGGTTTTATCTGTTTGAATCGTCAAATCATAATAAAGCTTGTATGAAGCATTTTCCAGAACTGTTTCGGGGTTGTATTTATAATATGGTGCATAGTTATCTATTAATTTATGTTGATGGGCCAGTTTTTGATGAATAATTTTTGCCACTTGATTATGCCTATTAAGAAATTCTGTGTTGGCTAACATCCTGCAGCCGGATATAATGTGTTGAATTGTTTTTGGGGTTTGAAAACATCTTCTACATTTATCGTCTGTTGAGTTACTGTCCTTAAGTATATACTGTATTTTGCATAGTTCTTTGTATGGATAACTTGATCTTGGATGGCGATCACGAACCCTTCCGTTTCTGCATAGATTTCGCCCAGTGACAGCCATCTGTTGGACGCAAGTTTATCCACACTCGACTGATTGAGGTCATTAAAATGACGTCCATGCAGTTCCTTCTGGGACCATATTTCCACCTTTCTATTCAAACGAATGGCATTTATATTGGTTGTTGTTTGAAGAGATCTATTTTTTAAATTTAATGGTGTAAAATTGTTGTCAATATACACTATGCATTGGCAAATTATGAGATTTATTGTAGAAAAAATTTTGAAGATTATGTATTTGAGTTTCTAAGAGTTGCTGTATATCCATTATTCCCCTACCTCCCATATATCTTGGTAGTGTTATTCTCTCTATTGCGGCCTTCAGATGATGCAAATTGAATTTTGTGAGAGTTGTTCTGATGGATCTCTCTATTCCAGCTATTTCAATTTTCAACCAGTTGATTACTCCAAACGAATATGTCAACACAGGTACAGCGAAGAGTGGAAAGACGACAGAAGAAGCAATCCTTTAGCTCCTTGCTGTATTGACCAAATGGTAAGTATGCCAATAGAAGAATCAATCGATCGCTAGACTACACAAAGAGATGAATGGCCAAGTTTTGATCCAACACCTCGAAAGAGGAAAGGGAATTGCAACAACATCAAGTGTACATCTAAAGTAAGATTACGTGAGTAAGAAATTATTTAGACTAGCAGTGGCATTTTTGGAAAGGTCCATCCATTGTATTTTACTGAGCCCTTTAAAAAATTTTTTTTCAAATTTTCATTAAGACTTTTTGCTGTATTATTTCTAAGCGTTTTTATGTGTTTATATTTTAAATATTTCAAAATTAATTCCAAAAAAAAAAAAAAATCGGAGCCACGCCAGGGTTGTCACATACTATATTTGGTAGCACAGCAGATCCAAAATTTCCTAAAAATACATTTTGACTATATTCTGTGGGAAAGTGTATGTTTTGGAAACTGAGATGATGATAATGCGATGTCTGAACATTCGTTTAGAAGAATTATTGATAATGAGCATGAAGTTAATATGCATGACAGAACGTTAATAAGTCAGCGTTTATTGATTAGGCATATAAGTCATGCATGTCTCCCTTGCGCTCCCTATCAAACTTCCAGATGACTGGCAAAAATTTTTGTGTCTAGAAAGGAAAGAGAAAGAACGACTATTGGTCAGAGAAATTCTGGAACTAAAACAGAAAAAGTTATACGGGTATTTGACACTTCTGAACAACGGGAGTTTCGAATAGAGCAACAGTGTATATACACTTTTACGTTAAGGGCAAGAAAAGTGTAATTATCCCGGGCAACGCCGGGTAACTCTGCTAGTTTATCTATCTACATATATAAAGAAGGATGTTTGTTTGTTTGTTTGTGGGTTTGTTTGTGGGTTTGTTTGTTTGTTTTTTATACAAATCTACACTTTTATTCCGATCTTGATAAAATTTCGCATACATGACCTTCAAAGCATGAGGAAGGTCACTGTCTACCTCAGATTTCGAAAAAAATAATAATTATTGATAAAAAATCGATATTCATGGTTATGGCTAGGCATATTAATGAGAAATATCTCATGACCAACAATGCAAGACAAAGTTTTTGCAACAACAATTATCAAAAATGGTATCAACACGCAATTCACAAACACTCTAAACGGACCAACAATATATATCTCATGACCTACAATACAAATAAAAGTTTGTGCAACAATAGGTATCAACAATGGTGTCAACACGCAATGCACCAACACTATGCAAGGATCAACAATATATGTCTCATGACCAATAATGGAAGGCAAAGTTTCTTAGAAAAGAGAATTCTTGGTTACTTAACAATTTCTTGAAAATATTTAAAAATGATCAGTAACTGGAGATAATGAGTTATCAGACTATTGAGAAAGAGTGAAAGACGATAGAGGAAGCAATCCTTTAGCTCCGTGCTGTGTTGAGCAAATGGCAAGCAAGTAAATAGAAGAATCGGTGACCACTAGACTACACAATGTGATGAATGGCCGATATTTGCTTCAAGAGATCGAGAGAAGAAAGGAAATTGCAACAACATTAAGTTTACATCTGAAGTAAGAGTACGTGAGAAAAAAGTTATTTAGACTAAAAGGCATTCTTGGAGAGGTCCAGCCATTGTGAGCCTTTAAAATATTTTTTTTCAGTAAATCAAGTCCCGGTATATCACCTAGAATAGATTTTTTCAGTGAAGAGGTAAATTCCTGTCTTTCGGATTATTCTTTGAATGGATAGTCCCTTCGCTCTATATTGTAGTGATTCAGTTATTATTTAACCAATTTGGAGGTTTAATTTAGCTTTTTGAGGTTGTTCTGTTTACCTACAAGCGTAATTATCCCAGGCAACGCCGGATCCTCTGCTAGTCTTTCTATATATATTTAAAGAAAGACGTTTGTTTGTTTGTGGGTTTTTGGGTTTGTTTCTATTACAAATCTACAGTTTTATTTCGGTCTTAATAAAATTTTGCATACTTGACCTTCAAATCATGAGGAAGGTCACTGTCTACCTCAGATTTCGAAAAAAATAATAATTATTGATAAAAAATCGATATTCATGGTTATGGCTAGGCATATTAATGAGAAATATCTCATGACTAACAATGCAAGTAAAAGTTTGTGCAACAATAGGTATCAACAAAGATATCAACACGCAATGCACCAACAGTATGCAGGGATCAACAATATATATCTCATGACCAACAATGAAAGGCAAAGTTTGTGCAATGTAGATAATTTTCCGTTTGTAGCAATGCATAGACATCCTTTTATTCAGGCTTTTCTTCAAACTGGTGATGCTATTACCAATGCCACCTAAAGACAAGGCCTGTTCCAACACCTCCTATACTCTATCCAACGAAAGTTGGAGTGGGCGTGTCCAGTTAAACTTTCTATTTCAATTGTTAGACATTAGAAAAGAGGGTTCTTAGTACTTAAAAATTTCTTGAAAATCTTTTGTGACATATGGGGATTGATGCGCGTTTCATGGCGTCAAATTTTCCCTTAATTTGGTGGTGCTATTCTCTATATCCGAAAACAACCGCCCTGCCATGTCGCGCACTACCCTATGCATGTCATTACTCCTTCTAAAAAGAAAATTAACGCTAAAGCCTAACCGATCGTATAGTGATAAATTCGTTTAGTAATATCTTACTACAGGTAACCTACCCTGTGGCCGAAAATTTAACAAAACCCTTAACCCACCACTCAAAAGGCTAACCCCCCCCATTTGAATGGCATTAAATCCAAAGATAACCCGAATAAACCCATTATGCGGAATTGATTAAATGGCAGCATGGAAAATTACGTTAAATTCTAAAGAGCAACTTTATTTAGAGATAACAAAATTAAAATAAAGGAAAACAAAATGCATACATAAGCAAATAATAAGTAAAGAGAAGAAATGAGTGGTATAATAAATCTGTAACCAGCACAACAAAACTATATTCATTTGTTACATTTTTAAGAAATTAAAGCATAATTTAAGAAACAAATTAAAATCCCTACCCCTTTAGATTGATACCCGGTTATGCATAACCCCAATTCACTTTGTTGAAAATAAAGAAAGTTATTTTGTCCTACACATACACTGTAGTCGTACCAGAGTTCCGTTCACCCCTCGTTGGGCCGTCGACGCACTGCTACTTCCAAGGCGGTCTATGTTCTCCACCGCTGCCGCCGTTGTCCGCTCCACGTTGCTTGGCTCGCCTGGCTACCAACTCGCTACGCCGCTATACCGCCACGGCGTGCCCACGAGTCCCATCGCCAGCGCGGCCTCCCTCCGATTCACTTCTAGCTGGTGGACAGTCGGTGGTTCCCACTTACGGCCTCGGGAGCTGCAGATGCCATCTCCGCCGTCGCTCGGTGCCTCACGGACTCTGCTGCCTCGTGGTCGCTCTGTTCTCCGCACGTAGCCGTCGCACGCCTTCCGTCGACATCGCACCTGTCCAGCCTCCACGCCGAGGCGAGCCGAGACTCGGCTGCCCGACGCGGAGCCGAACGCTAACCGCTACCTCGTGCTACGGAGCCACCATGGCCTCCAACGTTCGTTCGGTTCCGAGACTTCTTGTCACCAGCACTGTCGATTCTCCCTCTGTATCTATATCTCTTTTTTCAAAAAACGTTTTTGCAACCGTCCCGCAGAAAGAATAAAAAAAATACAAAGAAAAAAATAACTTAGCCAATCGGCATTTCGTGCACTCGCTCCCACACCCGTTTCCCTAATCCGATGACTAATCGACTACCCCCCTTCTTATCAGTAAAATATTTCCCGCCAAAACTAACAAAGACAAAGGGCTAGGAACGAGGCCTAAAATACCGACCGACTAACGTAGAATTCCACTACATTATATCCAACAGAATAAATAACACTGATAATAAAATATCCATTGCAAAATGAAAACATATTTTTAGTTGTAGGAAAATAATCCTCCATGCCACCTATTTAATAATTATGAAAACAACACATGTTTGGATAAATTCTACAAACATGTAGTGGCATATAATAATATGTCACACTTTAAAAATGATCAGTAACTGGAGATAATGGAGAGGTAGCAGACCATTGAGAAAGAGTGAAAGATGACAGAGAGAGCACTCAATTAGCTACGTGCTGTATTGAGCAAATGGTAAGCATGTCAAAAGAAGAATTGGCGATCAATAGACTACACAAAGAGTTGAATGGTCAAATTTTGATTCAAGACATCGAAAGAAGTAAAGCAATTAGGAGTTATAATTTAATTTTATGCGAATTTTCTCTTTACTTACACTTGCAATTATCCCGGGCAACGCCGGATAACTCTACTAGTCTTCTATATATAAAGAAGGATGTTTGTGGGTCTGTTTGTTTGTTTGTTTGTTTGTGGGTTTGTTTGTTTCTTATGCAAATCTATAGTTTTATTCCAATCTAGATGAAATTTTGCATACTTGACCTCAGATTTCGGAAAAGAAACAATTATTGATAAAAAATCGATATTCATGGTTATGGCAGGGCATATTAATGAGAAATATCTCTAATCCACTTTATCTTATGTGGATTAGTGTTTTCTTCTCCTTTCTTCTGACGTCTATCCACAGTATCTGGCTCCAATTATTCAGAGAAATATCTCATCACAATACAAGGCAAAGTTTGTGCAACAATAGGTATCAACAATGGTATCAACACGCAATTCACAAATAACAATGAGCAGAAAATGATGATGCAATTAAAGAAAGTTCATTTCAAAGAATTATAACAATGAACATAAAATGATGATGCAATAATAGAATGTTCTTTTCAAAGAATTATAACAATGAACATAAAATGATGATGCAATGATAGAACATTCGTTTCCAAGAATTAGTAACAATGAACAGTAAATGGATATATTAGACGATATAGATACGGCAGTCTCTCTTGATGAGGAAAAGGAGATACACGTGTCTTCCTTCAGCTCCCTAACAAGCGTTCAGACGATTGGGAAAAGTGTATATATGTTTCTTTGTGTGTGCGAGTGCTTGTGATTTTGGCACGTTCTATCAGTGCATACCTTATTACAGTTTATTTTCAAAAAACACATCAGTTTATTTAACTTCTTGAGATTGTTCTGTTTACCTACTGTGTAATTATACCGGGCAACGCTGGGTCCTCTGCTAGTAATCTATCTATCTCTCTAATCTATCTGTATATATAAAGAAGGATGTTTGTGGGTTTGTGGGTTTGTTTTTTATACAAATCTACAGTTTTATTCCGATCTACATGAAATTTTGCATACATGAACTTCAATACATGAGGAAGGTCACTGTCTAACTCAGATTTCGGAAAAATAATAATTATCGATAAAAAATCGATATTCATGGTCATGGCAGGGCATATTAATGAGAAATATCTCATGACCAACAATGCAAGGCAAAGTTTATGCAACAATAGGTATCTACAATGGTGTCAACACGCAATGCAACAACACTAGGCAGGGATCAACAATAAATATCTCATGACCAACAATGAAAGGCAAAGTTTGTGCAATGTAGATAATTTTCAGTTTGTAGCAATGCATAGACATCCTTTTATTCAGGCTTTTCTTAGAAAAGAGAATTCTTAGTACTTAAAAATTTCTTGAAAATCTTTAAAAATGATCAGTAACTGGAGATAATGGAGAGGTAGCAGACCATTGAGAAAGAGTGAAAGATGACAGAGAGAGCACTCAATTAGCTACATGCTGTATTGAGCAAATGGTAAGCATGTCAATAGAAGAATTGGCGATCAATAGACTACACAAAGAGTTGAATGGTCAAATTTTGATTCAAGACATCGAAAGAAGAAAAGGAATTGCAACAACATCAAGTGTACATCTATAGTTAGATTACGTGAGTAAGAAATTATTTAGACTAGCAGTGGCTTCCTTGGAGAGGTCCATCTATTGTGAGCCTTTAAAAAAAATTTTTTCAAATTTTTATTAAGAATTTTTACTGTATTATCTCTAAGCGTTTTCATGCGTTTATTTTTAAGATATTTCAAATTTTATTCCAAAAAAAAGTTCGAGCTTTGCCGGGGTTATCACCTAGCTTATTTGGTAGCAGAGCAGTTCCAAACATTTCCTAAATATTCATTTTGACTATATTTTGTGGGAAAAGTGTATATTTTGGAAACTGGGATGCTGATAAGGCCATGACTGAACGTTCGTTTCCAAGAATTATTGATAATGAGCATGAAGTTAATATGCATGACAGAACGTTAATAAGTCAGCGTTTATTGATTAGACGTATGAGTCATGCATGTCTCCCTTGCGCTCCCTATCAAACTTCCAGATGACTGGCAAAATTTTTTGTGTCTGGAAAGGAAAGAGAAAGAACGACTATTGGTCAGAGAAATTCTGGAACTAAAACAGAAAAGTTATACGGGTATTTGACACTTCTGAACAATGGGAGTTTAGAATATAGTAACAGGGTGTAACAGCTTCTAATTCAAGCGCAAGAAAAACTTGAGTCTAAAGTGTCTGGTGATCCTTCGCAGTGGTGAGGCAAGTCAAGAAGCGTTTAGGTGAAAGTCCTGGTATATCACCTAGACTTTCTGTTTTTCGTATTTATAGTAGAATGGATAATCCCTTTGCTCTATGTTGTATTGATTGAGTTATTATTCAACCAATTGGGAGTTATAATTTAGTTTTTTGAGATTGTTATCTTTACCTACAAGTGTAAATATCCCGGGCAATGCCGGGTACCTCTGCTCGTAATTAAATAATTATAGAAAAAACTGAAACGTGCAGCATGGCATTCCTTATACGCGATATTGTTGAAATAGTATCAAAAGAAGTTTCATTATTACCTTACGAGTAAGCCCGCAAAAATATTGGTCGATATAGAATCATGGATGCTACGAGAAATTGAGAATTTCACCTGTCTGAGTCAATAGTAACAAACTAAACATTAAGCGGCAGGATAGAAGCAGTTTAAAGGTATTGGAACCGTTCGCTAGTTATCGACTGGACCAAAAAGAACCTGGTCGGTTCCCATGTTTAAAGAAACAACTGAATGTCTATGGAATGAAAATGAAAGTTGAACACCATGGCTGCGCTGGTAAAGACGTGGAGGACCAAAAAGGAGTAGGGCTGGTCAAGTCCGAAGATGGAAGTGGTCTGTCTGAATTAAAAAAAAAAAAAGTACTTATGAAAAGAACACTAACAATTGTGCGACACATCATTCTCGTGGTCACGAAAATTATTCGCGAGGGACAACTGCAGCAGACAGCGATTATCATTTTTATTAACATTTATTTAAACAATACAATCTCAACAATCACTGTCTGCAAACTAAAAAAAAATTAAATAAAAAAATAGAATAATCATTTACAAACAAATATCATTATATCTGTTTTTACAACAAGAAATCTGCGTTTTCCCGAAGAAAGCCTCCTGTAATTTTCTTGAATACGACGAAAAAAATAATGTCGGATACTGACGTTGCTATACTAGTTTGTATAAAAAAAATTATCTAAGTTACAATAAACAAAGAAACATTTATGCTTTTTATTATTTTTTTTCATTTTTGTGTGCGCACACTTTACGTTTTGCATTTTAGCAACAAAAAAAAAATATTCAAAGAAAAAAAAAACAATATTTGCATTTTGGTATACCAAAATATTATATATATTAAATGTATAACACGTTAATAAATGTAAAAAATATATATCATGTAGTAAAAATATGGTTACTGCCTTCACGGAAGGTAAGAACAAGCCCAAAAAACCCTTTTTTGATTTTAAAGCTAAAGTCATTTAACAAAAAATATTTTGTTTAGAACCCTTCTCATCCCGTGAAGTAAATAACTTTGCAATCATGAAGTTTAAAGGAACAAATAAACTTTGTATATTACCCTGGTGTATGCTAGCAAACCAATGAGTTAAGTAATTTAATATAAACAATTACTTATCCTGCTCAGATAAGGATAACAAATCCAGGAATCTCCATAAAGCAGGGGCAGGTAAAAGTTTAGTTAGTACGTCTGCCAGCATGTCGGGGGAAGAACAGTAGGTAAGAATCACATTCTGAAGATTAGTTTCTCGCGCGATAAAATTATGCAATCTCAAGATGTGTCTTGCCCTACTCTTTGATTCTAATGCTCCCAGACATGCTATGGCAGACGTTGAGTCAGTTTAAATGATTGTGGGGAAAGAGACAAACTCCCCTTGTCCTAATTCAGTTATGAGGTCCCAAAGACATTTCAGTGAGTTCACGCATTCGTTTATAGCGATTTAACCTACTTCGCAGCTGCTCAGGGCGACTAAACGTATGGTATTTTTCCCCATGTTTATCAAAATTCAAGAGTATCCTTTAATCTGTGGGGTGACACCCCAGCTAGCATCAGCGAATGCGCACAAAGGACCCATAGATGGGGTAAAAACGAATGATGTGTCACAGGTGTGTTTAAGATAAGAAGCGACGCCCTTAAGAGCAGTCATATGCAAGTGTATAGGCGATTTAGCTTATGTCGACAGCCTAGTAATTGCGAAAGCTATATCCGGCCGCGTGCAAGTCATTACATACATTAAAGAACCGAAAAGGGATTGGTAATGGTTAGAATCAACTGGTTGTGAATCCGCAGTATCATCAAGGTTTACATGAGGACTTAATGGCATGGTCTTTGGTTTGATGTCTTGAAGGCCATAATCATGCAGGATTTGCTTGATATAATGTGCCTGTGACATGCGAATAGAATCGTTTACTTCTGACACATGCATACCCAGCAGATGTTTTACCACTCCCAACTCCACAAGGTCGATTTCTTGCTTCATTTTACCATGATGGAGGTTAGGGTGGAGACATTTGTTGTTGAGGCCACGATGTCATCTACGTAGACTGTTAAGAGAATGGTGCATTCAGTATTAGTGTGGTAAAAAAAACAATCATCTGCTCTGGATGGAATGAATTTTAATCGGGTAAGAAGCTGACACAATTTTACGTACCAGCATCTTCCACTTTGTTTGAGACCGTAAAGTGATTTACACAATTTGCAGATGTGATTAACTGGTGTTGATAATACCTTGGATGGCAATAGATATATGGTGTGATCTATAGATGCGTGAAGATATGCACATTTGATGTCATACTGGTGCAGTGACATCCCTGTATTTGCAGCTATGGCAAATAGTAAGTGGAGGGATTCCATTCTGATGACAGGTGATAAAGTTGACTCTTACTGGCTCCTGTATACTTGTGATGAGCCAATAGCCACTAATCTTGCCTTGAATCTGGACATTGAACCATCAGGGTTATACTTGATGTGGTAGATTCATTTGCTTTTTAAAATTTTTACATTTGGTGGTGGAAGCTCTAAATCCCAGACGTGAATTCAATTCATCTTGCATGGCCATTTCTCATTGATGATGTTGAGAAGAAGCAAGTGCTTGCTCATAAGACTGGGGTGTGATTAGCAGAGTGATTAGCAAGTCGGAGTCAGTAAAGTCTGGATTACATAACGTTGTTTTTCTGCCTTCTCTTTTAGCTTTTGTGAACGTCATAATGCCGGTTGTGGGACTTCAACAGGTGGTTGGTTCACTGACGATTTAGGCGAACAAGCTGGAACATCTTCCATCGATGTGGTTTCTGATGGAGGTGTAACCACTAGCTAGTCCTCGGTATCAGATAGATCCTACATTCTTGTATCATCTAATGTTAAAATGGGTGAGATTGACGGGATGCTCTGAATGATATGTGGTTCATCAGGCTGTGGTGCTTCAAAGACTGGGGGTTCCATATGAATTGGAAATACCAGAGGAACAGATGATGGATCTGATTTTCTTGTGAACTCTGGAAATACCTTAGGAAAGAAACGAACTGTACGTGCTCGTAAAAACTTGCTCTCATCGAGTGCATAAATAAGGTCCCCAGGAGATGAAGCGGAATATCCCATAAAAACACCACTTTTGGCGCAAGCCTCAAACTTTGATCGGTGCGACTTGGGTATATAATAGTATACCAGGCAACCGAAAGGTGCTCGATATTTGATAGTCGGTTTCTTTTTGGACCATACCTCCTCAGGGGACTTAGTCTGACATAGTCTGGTTAGAGAATTTTGATTAAATGGTCCCAGAATCGGTGTGGAACTTTTGACGATGTGAGAAGAACTCGAATTCCATCGCAAATGGAGCGGACAGTTCTCTCAGCAGCATCATTTGACTGAGGGTTCGCAGGAACTGTGAATTGTTGAGATATGCCTTGCTTCGTACAGAACTCATGTAGCTCCACATTGGTGAATTATGTTCCATTATCGGAATGTATATATGTCAGATTTTGTCCTGTAGAGCATTGTAGCTTTAGTATCATGTCCATTAACGCTTTTGGCACTTCACTTTTTGTCGGTGTAGAACAAACGAAAGTTTTTTCGTGAAATTCGTTGATGGCCACTGACAGGAATATATTTCCATGGATAGAAGTGGTAGGCATTGGTCCCACTGTATCTGCGTGAAGTAGCTGTAGCTGTGTTGACTGTTGACCTTGTACAATGTGGTGAGGGGGGTACCCGGTCATTTGGCCGACGGACATTTGACCGACGGACACTTGGCTGACGGACATTTGGCCGACGGACATTTGGCCGAACGGACATTCGACCGAACGGACATTTGGCCGAACGGACATTTCACTGACGGACATATGACCGAACGGAAATTTAACTGACGGAGAAATGCCTGCATTTCATCGACATTTGGACATTCGGCGTAAAGAGATGTTTTCGGCAATATAATTCATTTAATGGGGAAAAAAATATTTAAAGGATGTTATTTCTTATAACGAATCTTATGAGACACATCTGTTTAATTCTTTCTACTAAGCAAGCATATTGTATGGACTTTTAAAATTATTCTTTTTTGTATGTCTTTTTAAATAAATGTTTGTTTTCATAACATTAGGTAGGTTAAGATGGGAACGGGACAAAATGCAACTTAGGGTCATGAATTATTAAATAATATCGATTCTATTCCAGTATGTCTTTTTAAATGAATATTTTACTACTATAGAATGAGATACTCATTAGTGATGGGCGATATTTGATACCAGTATCGTGTATTAAAAATTTATTCATACACATCAAAAAATTCTGTTCTTCTTTATGAGGGGACATAAACATTCTTAATCGGATAGTATCAAATATGAAAATCAACTGGTATAGAGTTCTTTTTCAGAGTTTTCAATGATATGGACACTCTACCCGAATATCTGACATATATAGTGCATGGCGTAATTATGTAATTTAAAACATTAATGGGATTTCCCTGCCGAAAACGTGGACCGTATAGAAAGCCATCTCTTTACCAACCTAACCTAATGATTAGGGATGTGCGATATTCATTTGCCGTTAGTCAAATAGACTAATCGAATAAAATTTTAGTAATCGGC
The DNA here is from genome assembly GCA_023313115.1 of Rhysida immarginata. Taxonomy (NCBI): domain Eukaryota; kingdom Metazoa; phylum Arthropoda; class Chilopoda; order Scolopendromorpha; family Scolopendridae; genus Rhysida; species Rhysida immarginata. Next base: position 31,241 of record JAHWFO010006045.1, on the reverse strand, counting down.
GATTTTATTTGAATGGCTTGGAAATTTATTTGACTAAATCATACAAAACGACTAATTTTTTAAAGAAATTAACAGGGTGTCTAGCAAAACGATTTTGTAAAATTCCCTGACTTTTCCTGGGGATGAGCTTTTGGATTAGTTTAATAATGGTAACAAAAAAATGCCGGAATGAATCGAAATAATCGAATAAAAAAACCTGATATAGTTACGACTATATCGAGTTGGAATTATTCGACTCTTTTAGTCGATTAAGGACCAAAATATCGCGATATTTATTGATATTGAAGAATATCGCACACCCTATGGGCGATAATTTAGTATCGCTTATTTTAGAATCATCGATACTGTCAGAATTTTCGCATTTGATACTATCCGATATTAGAATTTTTATGTCTCCTCATAAAGCAGGACAGAAACCTGATGTGTATGGAAAAAATTTTTAATACCACAATACTAATATCAAATATTGCCCATCACTAATGAGTATCTCATTCTATAGAAGTAAAATATTCATTTAAAAAGACATACAAGAAAAGACTTGATATTATTAAATAATACAAGACCCTGAGTTGCATTTTGTTTGGTTCCCATCTTAACGTACCTAACGATATGAAAACAAGCATTTATTTAAAAACACATAAAAAAAGAATAATTTTACAGGTCCATACAATATGCTTGCTTAGTAGAAAGAATTAAACAGATTTGTCTCATAAGATTCGTTATACGAAATAACCTCCTTTGAACATTTTTCCCCCTTTAAATGAATTATATTGCCGAAAACATCTCTTTACACCGAATGTCCAAATGTCGATGAAATGCAGGCATTTCTCCGTCGGTTAAATTTCCGTTCGGTCATATGTCCATCGGTGAAATGTCCGTTCGGTCGAATGTCCATCGGCCAAGTGGCCATCGGTCAAATGTCCATCGGCCGAATGACCGGGTACCAGTGAGGGGTGTTGCACAATCGTGCCTGAAGGCATGCAGCACATGTTTGGTCATCAATTAATGGAAGCAAAACTTCAAGGCCGCGCATACTATGGTGTTTCACTACTGCAATGAGTTTTTTGATGACGGATGGCTTAATGCATTGTGAATGTCACTATAAGAGACAGCCATTGAAAGTAATGGGGGGTCCGTTCGGAAAACAGAATAGACATTTGAGACCACGGGAAGGAGGGGAGGTCCTCCGCGCCCTCCTGTGCAGCGATCGTCATGCCCTTGGATGAAGTAATGGAGTAACCAGTTGGGCCGAAAAGAAGACTGTAACTCTGCTTTGATAATTGACTCATGGAGACAAGATTAAGGCATGTGCTTGGGGCATAAAGCACGTCATAGGGTTTCAAAACTGCTGCCGAATCTAATAACACACTTACCGCACCAGCACTGATGGCAGCAATAGTTTTCTTAGGGTGCGCAGTGTGTATCTGAATATGACAGCTTTGAAAAGAATCAAAGAACTGTTTTTCTTTAATTACGTGAAATGAGCTACCCGTTTCCACTATCCTTGTTTGAAACACCAACACAGTTGGCTGCAGGTTTCTTGCTTTGCCCTTTTGACCCCAATTTACGAGGCTTAAGCTTAGGATGTGAAGCTGATGCATGAGGCATGCGCTCTGTTCATGCATGATCCCGCCAACGGGGGGGGGGGCGTATCACGGTGCGTGAAGTAGCTGGACCTGCAGTAGTGGGATAAATTTTGGATGCACAAACCGTTTTTACGTGTCCCTGGCCTCCACAAATATAGCTTGTTACATCATTTGTTCGATGGGCATTTAGAAAGAAAGGTTAAAACTCGGTACGTCCATTGAATATAATTGGCACTCGTTGCCCTAGGGAGGGAACGACCCTCTTCAAAATATGATTCCTCCATATTGTATTAAAGACTAAGCCAAAAAATAAAAAAATTAACCACGCTATGCTACCAGACTGTTCAGAGGGGGAAGCAATAATAGAACAGAATTTAAGAGGAGATACTTAAAAGAAGCCCAAACATAAGAATAGACGTGGCTCGTTTAAAAAAACTTTTATTCTTAGTTTAAGAATGAGATATTTATTTATGAAATACAAAAAAAAATTCTGTAAAAAAGAATATTCTATACAATATGATTCAATTGAGGAATTGGCATTGTGATCTCCATTGCAAAAGAAAATATTTCTCAAAATAAATAATAAAAAGAATATTTAAATGTACGTTAATACAGCAAAATACTGTAATGAGAAATATTAATCGCTACATTGTGCGAATTGAGTTTAAATAGCTAAATATTCATTGAGACAGACTAATTCCCTATAAGGAATAAGAAAGAAATTTCAAATTCCATTTATGTCTAAAGGAAGACTATGAAAATAATAATTAAATATTAATAGAAAAAACTGAAATGTGCAGCATGGCATTCTTATACGTGTTATTGTTGAAATGGTATCAAAAGAAATTTCATTATTACCTTATGAGTAAACCCACAAAAATGCTGTCAACAGAGAATCATGGATGCCACGAGAAAGTGAGAATTTCACCTGTCTGAGTCAATGGTAACAAACTAAACATCGAGCGGCAGGGCATAAGCAGTTTACAAGGCATTGTAACATTTCGCCAGTTATCGACTGGACCAAAAAGAACATGGTTGGTTCCAATGTTTAAAGAAACAACTGAATTCTATGGAATGAAAATGAAAGTTGAACGCCATGGCTGCGCAGATAAAGACGTGGAGGACCAAAAAGGAGTGCGTCTGGACAAGTCCGAAGCTGGAAGTGGTCTGTCTGAATGAAAAAAAAACAGTAATTACGAAAAGAACACTAACAATAGTACGACACAACATCCTCGTGGTCAGAAACTTATTCGCTAGGAACAAATGCAGCAGACAGCGATTATCACGTGGAGATTTTTATGAACATTTATTTAAACAATACAAACTCAACAATCACTGTCTACAAACTAAAAAAAACTTAAATAAAAAATAGAATAATCAATTACAAACAAATATCATTATATCTATTTTTACAACAAAAAAAATCTGAGTTTTTGCCCGAACAAATAGGTATCAACAATTGTGTCAACACGCAATGCACCAAAACTATGCAAGGATCAACAATATACATCTCATGACCAACAATGCAAGGCAAAACAGTGGTACCCTTAGAGAGTTCCATCCATTGTGAGCTTTAAAAAATTTTTTTCGAATTTTCCTTAAGAATATTTATTGTATTGTTTCTAAGCGTTTTCATGTATTTAGTTTTAAGATAATACAAAATTAAATCAAAAAAAAAGTCCAATCTACGCCGGAGTTATCATCTACAACTGGAAAAAATTTATGTGTCTGGAAAGGAATGAGAAAGAATGAGTATTGGTCAGAAAAACTCTGCAACTGAAACAGAAAAATCTATACGGGTATTGGAAACATCTGAACAACGGAAGTTTTGAATAGAGCAAGAGGGTGTAAGAGCTTCTACGTCAAAGGCAAGAAAAACTTGAGTCTAAAGTATCTGATGATGCTCTGCAGTGGTGAGGCAACAAAAAGAATTTAGATAAAGTCCCGGTATATGAACTAGAATTCCTGTTTTTTGTATTTTTCGTAGAATGAATAGGCTGATTGCTCTGTGTTGTATTGATTGAGTTTTTATTTAACTAATTGGGAGTTATAATTTAATTTTTTGAGATTCTTTTGTTTACCTACAAGTGCAATTATCTCGGCAACGCTGGGTACCTCTGCTAGTCTTCCTATATATATATAAAGAAGGATGTTTGTTTGTTTGTTTGTGTTTGTTTGTTTGTTTCATATACAAACCTACAGTTTTATTCCGATCTTGATGAAATTTTGAATACTTGACCTTCAAACCATGAGGAAGGTCACTGTCTACCACAGATTTCGAAAAAATAATAATTCTTGATAAGAAATTGGTATTCATGATTATAGCAAGGCATATTAATGAGAAATATCTCATAACTAACAATGCAAGGCAAACTTTGTGCAACAATAGGTATCAACAATGATATCAACACGCAATGCACCAATACTATGCAGGGATCAACAATATATATCTCATAACCAACAATGAAACGCAAAGTTTGTTCAATATAGATAAATTCTATTTGTAACAATGCATAGAATTCCTTTTATTCAGGCTTTTCTTAGAAAAGAGAGTTCTTAGTATTTAACAATTTCTTGAAAATCTTTAAAAATGATCAGTAACTGGAGATGAGTTAGCAGATTTTTGAAAAAGAGTGGAAAGACGACAGATAAAGCACTCATTTAGCTCCGTTCTGTATTGAGCAAATGGTAAGCAAGTAAATAAAAGAATTGGCGACCGCTAGACTACACAAAGTGATGAATGGCCAAGTTTTGCTTCAAGACATCGAGAGATGAGTGGAATTGCTCAAGTGTACATCTAAAGTAAGATTACGTGAGGAAGAAATTTTTTAGACGAGCAGTGGCTTCCTTGGAGAGGTCCATCCATTGTGAGTCTCTAAAAATTCTTTTTTTCGAATTTTCATTAAGAATTTTTACTGTATTCATTCTAAGCATTTTCATGTGTTGAATTTTAAGATATTGCAAAATTTAATCAAAAAAAAAAGTTCGAGCCAGATCAGATCCATTTCCTAGCTTATTTGTTAGCACATCAGATCCAAACATTTCCTAAAAATACATTTTGACTATATTCTGTGGGAATGTGTATATTTTGGTAACTGAGATGCTGATAATGCGATGATTGAATGTTCGTTTCCAAGAATTATTAATAATGAGCATAAAATGATGATACAGTGACAGAACATTAATAACGCAGCATCTATTGATGAGGCAAAGGAGTCACACGTGTCTCCTTGAACTTCCTATCAAGCGTCCAGACGACTGGCAAAAATTTATGTGTCTGGAAAGTAAAGAGAAAGAACGAGTATTGGCCAGAGAAACTCTGTAACTAAAACAGGAAAAGCTCTACGGGCATTTGAAACATCTGAACAACGGGAGCTTCGAACAGAGCACGAGGGTATAAGAGCTTCAACGTCAAGAGCAAGCAAAACTTCAAGCTAAGTAACTGGTGATGCTCCACCGTGATGAGGTAAGTCAAGAAGAGTTTAGGTAAAGTCCCGGTATATCACCTAGAATTTCTTTTTTTGTATTTTTCGTAGATTGTATAGTCCCATTGCTCTGTGTAGTATTAATTGAGTTATTAATTATAATTTAATTTTTTGAGATTGTTCTGTTTACCTACCTGTGTAATTACCCCGGGCAATGCCGGGTTTCTCTGCTAGTAAACCAATAAAATCAAAAATGTGGTAATAAAATTGAGGAGATATTGTTATTAGTTCGATTGTTGTGAAGACGGTAGTGGTATTGGATTCTTGAGAGTAAGGGTAGCGTTATTGTCTGGGTTATGTGTTATAATTTTTTATTTTTTTAGCAGTAATTTCCATTTATTAATTATTTTTGTAGGTGCTTTGGCTATATTGTTTTCATTCGAAATAATGTTGATGGTTTCTTTTATAAGTCTTTTTTGTAATTTGTTTCTTTACTAAAGTTTTGACTTTGTTTCAATCTTGATTATAAACTTGGCTAATAGGGTGGTTAATTAGATGATTATTTTTATTTATATCTTTTATTTTATTTACATTCAAATTATAATTTATAAAGGAGAATGTTCCTTGTTAATTGTTTAATATAACCTCTTACTCCTTTTCCATTTATAATATTTTTTTAAATTTATGTTTAAGAATAACTTTATTTATCATCAAATAACTTTTTATCAGATGGACCGATTTGGATGGTTATTTTTTTGTTTAATAGAGCAAGTTTTTCTGGTGGTACCATAATAAATTCATCCAGATATCTTAGATATTAGGAAAAAATAATTGTTTGCGATTGATTCACGTGCATTGCCTGTGGCGATCAGCTGTTTCTTGCCAATCCCATTATGGCAGAAAAAATCAAAATTATAATAGTTATAAAAGTTCGAAAAAATAATACTTATCGATAATAAATCGATATTCATGATGATGGCAGTGCATATTAATAAGAGGATCATATGACCAACAATGCAACACAAAGTTTGTGTAACAACAGGTATCAACAATGGTAACAAACACTCTGCACGGACCAACAGTATATATCTGATGACCAACAATGCAAGGCAAAATTTGTAACAATGCATAGAATTCTTGTTATTCAGGCTTTTCTTAGAATTGAGAGTTCTTAGTGCTTAACATTTTCTTGAAAATATTTATAAATGATCAGTAACTGGAGATAATGGAGATTTAGCAGACTATTGAGAAAAAAAGAGCAGAAAGACGAGAGAGGAAGCAGTCCTTTAGCTCCGTGCTGTGTTGATTAAATGGTAAGTATGTCAATAAAAGAATCGGCGACCGCTAGACTACACAAAGTGATGAATGGTCAAGTTTTGCTTCAAGACATCGAGACCAGAGTGGGAATTGCAACAACATCAAGTGTACAGCTAAAGTAAGATTACATGACAAAGAAATTGTTTAGGCTAGCAGTGGCATATTTGGACAGGTCCATCCATTGTGAGCATTTATAAAAACATTTTTTCTAATTTTCTTTATGAATTTTTACTGTGTTATTTCTAAGCGTTTTCATGTGTTTATTTTTAAGATATTGCAAAATATACTAAAAAAAAAAGAGTTCGAGCCACGCCGCGGTTATCACCTAGCTTATTTGGTAGCATAGCAGATCCAAAAATTTCATAAAAATACATGTTGAAAGTGTGAAAGTGAATATTTTGTGTGAAAGTGAATATTTTGGATGTTGATAATGTGATGATTGAACGTTCGTTTCCGAGAATTATTAATAATGAGCATAAAATGAAGACCGAGTGACAGGACATAAATAAGGCAGCGTCATACGTGTTTCCCTTGAGTTCTCTATCAAACGTCCAGACGACTGGCAAAAATTTATGTCTGGAAAGGAAAGATAAAGAACGAGTATTGGTCAGAGAAACTCTGCAGTTAAAAGAGAAAAGGCTATACGCGCATTGGAAACGTCTGAACAATAGGAGTTTCAAATAGAGCAAGAGGGTATACGAACTTCTGCGTCAAGAGCAAGAAAACGTTTGGTCCAAAGTATCCAGTGATATTCCCTGGTTGTGAAGATGGACATTGTTTTGATCTGAGGCAACTTCAGAAGAGCTTAAAAAAGTTCCTGTATTTCACCTAGAATTCCTGTTTTTCGGATTTTTTTGTAGTATGGATAGTCTCTTTGCTCTGTGTTGTATTGATTGATTTATTATATACCCAATTTGGATTTATAATTTAACTTTTTGAGACTGCTCTGTTTACCTACAGATGTAATGTACAGCCCGTGTTCGAGCTACAGCAGAGCATACATGTTCCCGTATATGCCCAGGTCCGGCCATGAGTGGGTGTGGACAAAGAAAAAGTGTGGCACACGTTAAAGGAAAGGACTAACTAAGTTTAATTACTGTAAGACAGTAGCAATACGAAATCACATAAAAGGGTAACTGATAATGCATATAGTGAGGCATTACTGTTTAAGTGCGTTGCGCTGGCCCAGTTTACCTTTGCATCTGAGGACTTGCATCTCTTGTTGGGAGAGGAAGACAGAGATGGAGAGCTGCTTCTTCTACGAGCTCCAGACCCAAGACTGCCTTCTTAGCTTAAGCATGAACCTCATTGAAAACCTCTGGTGGACATATGGAGGAGGGCGTGGGAGTTATGGGCTTTGTCCACGCATTCTGGAGGACCCCTCCCGAGTGAACCAGATGGTCGCATCAGAAGTGAACAAGCGGGGGTCAATTCTCACCTTACTAATGGATTTCGTCCCTCATTTCGAAGATGCACCCCCTGGACACTCTTTCTAACGGGACACTCCCTCCCTTTGCTTCCATGCCACTATCTCTGCTTCCTCTTTCAAACAGCAATTTACTTTTTTATTGCATTTTCCTTTAATTACTCATGCCCTCCATTCACCCTTCCTTCATCCCCCGTTTCTTCGTTGATTTTCTTCTCTCTCTCTCTCTCTCTCTCTCTCTCTTTTCTTTTATGAATCTGTTCCATTCTTATCTTCTTTTATCTTTAAACATTATTATAAAATTACTGCTTCCTCTTTCAATGTGGAGCTTCCATGCCACTATCTTTACAATGTGGAGCTTTCTCCACGTACCTTTTGGGGGGGGGGGGTGTTGTCCAGAAGTTCTCCTTCTTCCAGGCCTCAGAGCAAAAGGTAATTTTTGTATGATGCAAAAATATAATTAAAAATTCCAGCAAATGAACATTAAATATTAAAATAAAGCCTACGAATTGTCGAAGTGGTTATCTCACGTTCAGTCCAATTTTTACATGAGCAAGGGTGAGGGTGAGTCACATTGTCTTTCAAAACATACAAATCAGTTCAAAGTTCAAGTCCATAGGTTTCACACAATTTGAAAGGTTTCTTTTTTCTCTCACATGAGAAAGAAGCACTGAAACGCAAAACACTTAACACTCAATCGCCAATTCAGACGTACCTTAACGCTCTCCCTGTTTTTCTCTTTGATTCAAAATCAAAGTCTATCAAAATAAGTTCCATAATTTGTACATAATTATTACATAGTGGCAAATATTTTTTTCTTCTCATACATATATATTTCAAATTCTTACACACTACCTCAGACTAAGCTATTTCTTCAAATAAACTTAATTTTATTATTTATATAGGCCTACTTTATTAATTAAATACTTTATTAGATAATTTGTGATTAGATTATTTATTTATATCACAACCTTTACAATACTTTATTTAAAGTTTATTCACACTCATTATCATATACATGCATTACTGCCAAAGGAACTTCAATTTTTAACTAAAGTGTTCATCACCCAAAATTGTTCAATCAGTGACAGCCAGTTGAATGTTGTCGGATGGTGCCATGCTGGTCTTGGAGTTTGTCTCCGCCGCTTAGATGCTCAGTTATGGGAAGCTCCGTTGTCTCAGGTGTTGTCAAGTTTTTCACGCAGTTATTTCATGTGAAGTCTTCCATTCGTACACGGTGGGTTTCATCCGCGGTGTCATCTCCTTCAGTTGGATTCAGACGAGATTCTTTTAGCATTGAAGTCGCATTTTCAGGTGAATAAAGATGCCATCTGCTGATGAAACTTGTTCATCATAGTGAATATTGTTGCGGTGGAAGGGCAACTCTATATTGTTTTACCCCTTTTTTTTTCTCTGGACGGGAATTTCTTTCCAATCTAATCTTCATCCACTTTTGTAGAGATAAGAGCAGAAGGTAACTAGGCCAGTTTATTAGCATCCCGCAAACATATAAGTAGTGAACGCCATAAAGAACTGATTACCTCTATGTGAACACTCCCCGATCCAATGCGCACATGAACATACCATGACATATCTTAAAGAACGCCATGCCAGGAAGATCCCTTTGCTAAAACATCCAGCGATTTTTTTTGTATTGAACTTTGAAACAACTCCTTTAAATTTAGGATGTGAGAAAGTATGAGTCTTAAATGCGCTCTATATGATACACTCTCATAATTGCTTTCATATAATGCAGCTTGCGAAACAACAAGTATATTACGCTGCAGAAGAATAAATTGCACAAAATTTATTATCGACAAAAAGAATAAAATTTATTCTAGTTAAGTGCATAGCCACGAACAGTAATTTCTTCCGACGCTTAAAAAATGACGCATTCTACCTATAACCACTTTCAAATTCCTTAGTTGAAAACAAAACGGAAAATTCTTTACCTATTCCCAAAAACCTTGAAATATTATAGTTGGCACAAACACCCATTTTTAGGAGGCAATAAATTATATTCGCTTAGGGAAACTAAAATAAGTTATTCCTATAGAATATCATATATCCAAGCCACGTCGCACAATAAAGAGCAATAATATCCAGCTTCCTTAAAATTTTACAAACAGGCAAACTCTTATGTTAATCTAATTCAACCGGCTCAAACAATTGCATTCTAACCAAAACATGTCACACCAACGATCGAATTTTTCTCTCACAAACAGTTCGAACAAAGGATATGTATGCTTGTGATTCCCCATTGCGTTCACTTCAGCTTCTGCTAGAGACGGTACTGTTAATGTGATATTGGATTGTTCTCTGTCAGATTCAGAGTCCCTAAACGATGCATGAAAATTGAAAGTGAAATTTCCAGCGGAACTCTGCTCCTAAGATTGTAATTATGTTGTGGCACGCGTGTGGAAGATCCCTCTTGTCCCACTGATGTGTCTATCCCTCAAGAAGGGAGAGTCTGCTCCTCTCCAAGCCTCATTGATGCTCTAGGCGCGTTATCTATGTTTGGCCATGGCTGGGATGGTACCTCTACTCGCATGGCTCGCGGGAAAAGAATTTCTTCCTCAACCCAACGAGGGGAGTGAGTTACATGCTCCCTGACCTCCTTGCTGCGACAACTCTCTCTATTGCGATGTTCCTGCACATCCTATTTTCTCAGATTTGCAGAACCCAGCATAGGTTTTAAGTGATTTGCATGTGCTAATAGTTTCTTTCCAGTCTGCATATTTTTAATTATAAAATTTACCAAGGAAAGTTGAGTGTCACGCAGAAATTCGATAGTAGGCAGTGGAAGTTTAATGCTACGGTCCCAAAAGAACCAAAGACACAGGTAACAGTATTGTGATAAAAAGAAACTTATTTATTTAATCACCAAGTAAATAAGTTTAATTAGCGTACCCTCTAACACGAGGGTAACGAGTGGGTGCAAAGACCCTTAAAGTAATTAAATTATAAATAAATTCCCCGATAGCTTACAGGGAAATATAAATAAAATGATAAATATTATTTTTTTCAAGGGCTCGAGGCCTTATGAAGTACTGAAACATAAGTATAATCAATACATTCCATTTAACGACAAGGACTAGCACTTGTAGCATAAGATACAAAAACAAAAAGAAAATTATTTATGTGCAAAATCTAGAGTTTATAATTTCCGGATTAACGCTGTGTATGTTCCCCTCGTCCGAACACCTCGCTCGCTGGCTTGTCTGGTTTGCGGCTTAAGGAGGCACTGAAAAGTCCGTCTACCATAAAGAAAACGGCAACGCAAAGCGTACGAGGCTCCGCTGCGGGCGGCACTACAATGAACAAAAAGAATTGGGTCTGAGACACGTATTTAGGCTTAAAGAAAACGCTTACGTTACGCATTATTTATAAGACAATAAACATCTATTGAATCTCTAAGGTGACGACACCTTTATTGACAAGCATAAGGCTGAGCGGAATCAAAGGGAATAATAGAGAGAATAGTGGACCTACCTGAATTATGGGACGAGATAGCAGAGGCCTTCCGCAGCGAAGGCTCTTATCGTCCACGGAGCTATGAGGCATAATGGCTCGCAGCTGTCGTCCGTATGGGCGGCGAAATTCTCTCCTAATATTCGTACCGCTTCCTTAGGAAGTCCATTAACTACAGTCACTGTTTCCGCAGCCGAGGTCGTGAAGACGTTGAACAGTAATCCCGTCTCAATAACTTCTGAAAAGATGACCTGCTGTAGCGGGGCAATGGTGAAGCACCTCACTACGCTGGCTGCTAATGGTCGAATCTCTTGTCGGTGTGAAACTTCTCCTTCCACGGCGTGGGCTCCTGACTCCGGCGCTCCCGATATGGCTAAAGAGGATAGCATGCACAGTCGGTCGTCGTCTATCCGCTGAAGAGATATCCGCCAGTCGTTTTCCCTGGGCCGAGTCTTACTGCAAAAGTCTGGAACATTTATATTAACATTAAATGTTTCGCGCCCTCGACGCAGTTGGCTTCTTCTGCCACTCTTTTTCTTCTCCAGGGAATCTCTCGCTCGCCTCAATGCTGGCCGAGAATTTCGGTTCTTAAACACATTCGCTGGACGAAGGAAATTTACGTCCTTACGGTTTAAGTCCAGGTCCACTTCTCTCTTATTTTTATTGTTCCCGTGCTCAGCTGTCGTCACCACGCCCTCTACAACACGACGCTCCCACTGCGTGCTTTTTCTATTTCTCTTATGGAAAATTCCGCTCCTTTGCCACCTGTTGCTTATTTTCCCAACAGATGGCATCGCGCCTTCTTGTTCGGAGCAGACGACGCTCTCACGCTCGCATCTTTGATCATCATCAAGGCTCTCGCCATCATCGCTGTGTGACTTTGAGTGAGGATTTCATATGGTCCTTCGAAATTTGCATTCAACTTTTTAGACAGCCCTGGTTTTATTTACCAATAGCCAAATAAACTGCTTCTCCAACCTTAAATTATAGGGTTTATGCCTCGTATCATGGAAAAACTTTTATTTGCTTGCTCTTCAGTTACTCTCAAAGCTGTTTGATACGCATTCTGAAGTCTTAGTTTCACATCACTGCTAAAATGCTGATCTGAGTCGTATCAAATCTGTTGTGGTGCTGGTAGAATATAAAAAGGTATTGACGTCCCTGCCAAAAAAGAGGTAAAAAGGTGTCCCCTGTGGACTCGTGCTCGGTCGTGTTAAATGCGAAAACTGAAAATGATGAAAATAAATCCTAATTTGCGTGATCATTATTTACATAGTCTTTCAGGATGCTGCTCAGTGATTTGTTAAAACGTTCCGTAATTCCGTTTCCTGCAGAGTGGTAAATGATTGTAAATAGTTTCTTCACGCCCAAAAGTGAATACAGAGGTGAAATTCATTAGGGCAGAGGTGAAATTCATTAGGGCAGAGGTGAAATTCGCACCCCTGTCAATGTCTGCACAGGTATGCTTTAGTGGTTAAAAATGGTTTGAACCAATGCCCTCGCTATTGTATCGGCTTTTTGATCTCGCAATGCAAGGGCTTCACAAAAACGTGAAAAATGGTCCACTAAAACAAGGATGTGCTTATTGCCATTCATTGTTGTTGTCAGTGGCCCGAGGACATCCAAGGCCACGTGTTGGAAGGCCTCTCTGCCATTGGAAATTTTAACAGAGACTGCTCTTTACGTTTGTTGGGAGGTGCCCTTCGCTGACAGCTGTCGCACTCGGAACAAAATTTGCTAACATCTTTATGCATTGTCGGCCAGTAGAATTGTTTGCTTATCTTCTTTTTCAATATTTTCGCTTTCAAATGCCTGCTCGTCGGGACGTCATGAAAAATGCGTAGTATTTACCCTATAAATACAGTTGGCACAACCAATCGTTCCTATGACTCCCTTACCGATTGCACCTTCTTCACATTGTTCAAAATACCTTCATTATCTAGGAAAAAAGTCTCCGATTTTCCCAGACCTGGGGGTAAATGTTTTATCTTTCTTACCCTGTGCTAGCACTGCCCCTACTGCTGTGCCGCTAGCATCCATAGAAAGGATAAATTCCCATTCGAAATCAGGGCTCTTTAATAAGGATGCTGAAATAAGCTATATTTTTTAAAGCCTGGAACGCCCTCTCTGTCTCAAATTTTACGTCCTTACAAGATAGATCTGACAGAGGCTTTGATATCTTTCCAAATGATTCGATATGCCGTGTATAGTAGCCTGTAAACCATAGGAATGCCCAACTTCCTTTACATTAGAGGTCCTGGGGAAATCCTTTACAGCCTTGATTTTTCCTGAATCAGGTAAGATGCCATCCCTGAACACCACATGTAAAAATTTAACTTTTTTTTCAGAAACTGGCATTTTTGGGGTTTCGGTTTTAAATTAATCTCACTCAATCTGTTAAACAAAAATTCCGGATGATTCAAGTGTTCATCAAATGTCTTACTAAAGACAATATAGTCGTCCATATTGACTAGACAGAAGTCTCCTTTTACTCCCTGAATCACGAAATCTGCCAGCCTTTGCCAAACCGAGGGAGAATTTTTCACTCCCATAGGCAACCTTTTATGGTACTAAATGCAATAGTGCCCATAACAATAGTGCCCTTTAACGGTACTAAATGCAGGCTTTTCCTTTTCTTTTATTTCTAGTTAGTGGAAACCCTGAGCCATATCAACTACAGAAAAATATTCCACACCCCCCATCTGAGCCAGGCTCTCTGATACTAAAGGAAGAGGATATGGGTCAGTTTTTGTGATGCGATTTAATTTCCTAAAATCAATGACAAATCTATAACTGTTATCCTTGTTTTTCACCAGTAAAGCTGGTGCTGACCATGGCAATGTAGATGATTCAGTTATGCCACTCTGTAACATATTATTTATTAATTCATCCATAATTCCTCGCTGCGCATAAGGCAGTCGATATGGCAGTTGACAAATGGAGAATCCTAGTTTTCCCATCATATATATATTTGCCTCGGAAGTCTATTCTGAATCCATAATGTCCTAGCATATCTCTTCCCAAAATGGCGTTGTAGGTTAAACCTGGTCGCTTATCTCATGCATAGCATTTTATTTCATGATCGCGTTTCCCAAAATTTAATTGCAGTTTAAATGTTCCTGATGTCCAGAAGACATGGCCTGTAACACACAGTAAATTCAGATCTGGTTTATTAATCTTTGTAATCGGGAATTGTCTCTCCCTTAATTTTTCTATCACCTCTTTCCCAATTAGACCTATACTTGAACCTGTGTCAACCAAGAAATTAATTCCGATATCATTTGCATATCCTGTCACTAACGAATTCCTTCCACCTGTTAGATTCGCGTTAGAAAGAATTCCTTCATTACATTGTTGAGATTGATTGATCTCTTTAGTTTGCCAATTAAATTCCCTTCTATGAAAGTTCTGATTTGTTATCTAACACGTTATTTTCCAATGGGGAAACTGAAATGTTCTGAGGTGGACTCTGTCCCTCTTTGCCTAAGTTTGAGAAGGCCGCTTACCCCGTTTTTTTCCTCTCTGTATCTGGAAACCTCCCCTCTATCAGTCCCTTCTCTTCGCCAATACAGTTGAGCTCTGTTATTGTTCCCAGAAGCATAATTTCCATAGGTTCTAATGGTGTGACCAACCTGTCTACATCGAAAACATTCCCTTGTATCAATCTTCCCATTCGACATTCCCTTCAGACATGCCTGTACTTTCCGCAATTAAGGCATACTATTATCTCTGTGCTTCTCGCTCCTCCTCTCCTTTATCTGTTCCCATTACATCTCCTCGGTGCTTGTTCCTCTCGTCCTCCCAGCCTAGCTCAGGTATCCTTCTTTGCAATAACTTCGTCTCCTCATCAGTACATTTCTTATGTAACATACCATTCTTTGTTTATCTTATTACTAACCTCAGCAGCGCTATTTCGTCTCTTAACATTTATATGGTTGATGCATCGACCCCGCTGTCTTTCCTTGTCTCCTTACCTTCCGCTGTGTTCACATCAAAATTCCTTTTACGAATTCAACCTTCATTTTGTTCCTCTGCTTCAGCGAAAAGGAGGGCATCCTTTAAGGTAGCTGGGTTTCTAAGCAATGCATATCTTTGAACAGGCATACTTAACCCTCATAGAAATTGTTCTTTCATTTTATCTTCCAAAAGTTGTTTAGCGAAACTACGCTTTAATTCATCCTCCGCATATTTCCTTGTACCACTATCGCAGTTTTCCTACCCAGGCTCTGCAGATGAGAAGCGTATTGTTGTACTGTTTCTCCCCTTTCTTGCTTACAGAGTTGAAATTCGCGCTCATTTTTCTCTTTAACCTCCTTCGAAAACCGTTCAATAAATTTCCTTTTACATTAATAAATTTCCTGATAATCTGTTACATTACAAACGCTTTCATCTTCTCTCATGAAAAACTGCGCATTTCTTCTCCTTCTTATCTTCGCTATATCAAGTTTAAATTCATTAGTCTTTAAACTATTTCTCTAACCATCTGCGCCAATTTCTATTCATGTAAAGTCTCCATGTGTTATTGCTTCTTTGTTAGCTTAACACTATTTACGTTCAACTCATATACTCTGTCGGCTGCGCCCATTTGTACCATCCGCGTTCGAGCTACAGCAGAGCGTACATGTTCCTGTTTATGCCCAGGTCCGGCCATGAGCGGGCGTGGACAAAGCCCATAACTCCCACACCCTCCTCCATATGTTCGCCTGCTCCGGTTTCCAACGGAGTTCATGCTGAAGCTAAGAAGGCAGTCTTGGGTCTGGAGCTCGAAGAAGAAGCAGCTCTCCATCTCTCTTCCCCTCCCAACAAGAGATGCAACTCCTCAGATGCAAAAAAATGGGCCAGCGCAACACACTTAAACAGTAATGCCTCCCCATACGCATTATCAGTTATACTTTTATGTTATTTTGAATTGCTACTGTCTTACAGTAATTAAACTTAGTCAGTCCTTTCCTTTAACGTGTGCCACACTTTTTCTTTGTCCACACCCACTCATGGCCAGACCTGGGCATAAACGGGAACATGTATGCTCTGCTGTAGCTCGAACGTGGGTGGTACAGTAATTATCCCGGGCAACGCCGGGTCCTCTGCTAGTAATTAAATATAAACTGGAGATGACCTCTAAACATTGTTCCATTTTTCGATAGGAAATTAGATCCTTAAATTCTCTAACACTATATAACAAAACTGGATTGGGTTGAAACTTATAAATATTTGTTATCGTTACTGACTCTAAACTTACCTGGATTCCGCACGCAACTTATGCGTTGTGTAAGGCCAGGAGAGCCAAGTTTAGCTTGATCGCTCTGCTGACTCGGAACAGTGCTCTAAATATTGATAATTAACTCCTACTCTATAAGGTCATTGTTCGGACCATCTTGATGTATTGTATGCCCGTCTGGGCCACAATATGTAAGACTAGGTGGAAAGAACTACAAACGTGTTATAGCGAAATCAATCTCGCTGTAATAAATCGAAGACGTTTTGGCAGCAGAGGACTCTTGAGGGAAATGACGTGAGCGAGAAGGCAGGAGATTCGACTTGGAAGAGGATGAGAAAGAGAGGCAGATGAAAAATAGCAGAGAAAGGAGAAGGAGTGTGGAAAAAAGGCGGTACGAATGTAGGCGAGAGCTCGGAAGAAAAATTACGGGCTGAAACGCTTTACGTAGGTATGAGCTTCAGCGATTCGAGCGATGAAGGTGCAGCGAATACTTCGGAGAGTTCGGCTAACAGCGATTCGACAGCGGACACCGTTTCGAGCGAGCAACGTAGAAGCGAGGCAGAGAAGACGGACGAGAAATGGCTCACATCGGCGAAAAGGTGAACGAGTCTTCGAGGTTAACGACGTAACGTCGGTGATTCCATCTCCATTGCCTGTGGTAATGGTGAGCCATATTACCTGTCTAGAGTTAAGGTTCGGGCAAGAGAACCTTCGGCGAGAATCCACATCGTGCGTTTGGCATATGGAGTACATTGTAAGTTGCTGAAAAAAAGTATAGAGCCGGGATGAAAATGCAAACAAACGTAGCAAATCCATGCTAATTTTGTTGCTTTTTTATAGACGTGAATTTAACAACGAATAAGGAATCAAATGCAAAATAACAGTCATTATGCCACCCTCTTGCAAGGTGGAAAAAAGTTTAGAGTCGTCCACTTTCTTGTATATTTTATTAGTTGAAAGGATTATTTAAGGTGCTGAGAGTATACAGCAACGTCATATGAAAGCATATACCACCAACATAATATAACACCAATATACAAGATGCCAAAAAGGGCAACATGTTTCAGGGTATGAAAGAGGGCAAATTATTGCTCTTAAGGGATGTGGAAAGACTGGATCTGAAATTGCGAAAGAAATTGGCCGTTCCAAGTCAGCTGTTAACAAATTTCTCCAAAATCCAGATAAACATGGAATGGCACCCAGATCTGGCAGGCCAAGTGCACTTTCCGCTCGCCAGACACCAAGAATAAGAACCATTGCTCGTCATCAGCAGCTCGCTTCTTCGCAGATTTTGCCGAACTAAACCTCCCGTGGACTAATAGAACCGTACGAAATGTGTTGCATTCTTCTCCAGATATGCATTACACAAAAATGGAAGGAAGACACCTCTGACAGCAGCTCATCGTGAAGCGCGTGTGCCGTTTGCTAAAAAATACGTTACGTACGGTGACAATTGGAAGAATGTTGTGTTCTCAGACGAGAAGAAGTTCAAAGTGGATGGACCAGATGGGTTCACGTACTGTTGATATTCGAGATGAAAATGAATTCTTCTCAAAGAGACAGTTTGGAGGTGGCTCATTAATGACTTGGGGAGGGTTTGCTGCTGGCGGAACTACATCTATTGCATTCGTGTCACACCCGGATGAATTCCATTGCATTTCAAGATATTCTGGCGGATAATCTGCTTCCATATGGTCCACTCATAATGGAGGGTGAATGGATTTTCCAGCAGGACAATGCTGCGGTTCACAGCTCTGCCTCAACCAAGGACTGGTTTGACGCTAATTCTGTGATTGCTCTTGACTGGCCATCCCGGAGTCCAGATCTCAACCCAGTGGAGAACATTTGGGGAATCTTAGTGCATTCTGTATACAGCAATTTCCGTCAGTAAAGTAATAAAGAAGAATTGGTAAATAGTATCACTGCAGATGGCAAAACCTTGGCCCAGGAGTGTTAGTGAACTCAGTGAATCAATGACAAACAGATTAATAAAGGTCATTGAGAAAAAGGGTGCCTTTATCGGATATTAAACGTGAGTCTTTAATTTTTTTCCAACTTTCAAGTGGCTAGGTTGGGATAATGGCTGTTAATTTGCATTTGATTACTTATTCGTTGTTAAATGCTCCTGGGAACAACATTTTGTATCATCTAATTCACGTATATAAAAAAGCAACAAAATCAGCATGGATTTGCTACGTTTATTTGCA
The DNA here is from genome assembly GCA_023313115.1 of Rhysida immarginata. Lineage (NCBI taxonomy): Eukaryota > Metazoa > Arthropoda > Chilopoda > Scolopendromorpha > Scolopendridae > Rhysida > Rhysida immarginata. The sequence continues at coordinate 12,591 of JAHWFO010006045.1, read as the reverse complement.
TTTTCATCCCGGCTCTATACTTTTTTCCAGCACTTTATAACTGTTGGCTGGGAACTTTTTTTTTCCACATGGACTCCAGGCTTACACGAGCAGCCAAGTGGGTTGTTTCTATTGTAGACGGTAAAGACACGACTTTATCCAGTAAGTGACTTATTTCAAGCTAATTGTGCGCTTATTCGAGTTTGAATAAAGTAAATTACCACGTAGCACATGAATCAGCGAAAAATAAAAGTAAACGGCGAATTGGCATGTCAGTGCGGCAAAATTTTAAGTGTGCGCCGAGTGGATGTGTGTGGTGTCAAAATAGTGAGCACGCATTCTCTAATTTCTTTTAAAAGGAATCAAGAATTAAAGTTCTCTGGTTCTCTAATTTCATTAAAAATTGTTTTTCTTTTGTGGGTAAACTAAATGTTGGCTGGTCTGTGTCTTTTCATTTTTCATGCCCTAGCTTAAGTTTCCACTGCGCTATGAAATTGCACGTGACAAAACGATCAAAACGTTACCCTCAGGACTACTGCGCAAAAAAGATCGAAGAATTGTTCGCAATTCCTCCACTTCATAGACCATTAAAAATACCGGATATGCCTCCATTTATAATGACTTCAACAAGAGTCATATTAGCAAATACGTTTAAGGGCTCATGGAATCCATGCTGCCCAATATTGAAAGTCATAGCAACGAGCTAGTCTCGGGCATTTTAAATCATCCTACACATAGAAAGAGATACCGAGATCCAAGACATAAATGTTGGATGTTAATTTTGATAATGTCCATTTCCAGATTACTAGACTTCAAAGGTCGTGTCCTACCTATTACTAGTGCAATACTTCTAGTCTAGATAGTCATCAATCAAAATCACCTCCAACCAAGAGGGGTATTTTCTCCTTTCATATTATGGATGATCTTTATGGGTACGTCACGCTTCTTAACTACTTCGTTGTAATTCTTCTTGGCATTTATTTAGGAAGGGTGAGATTACAAAATTTAGCTTCAAGTGCCACCCAAATACCGTTAAATTATTCTGCTAGATTGTCGATAAATTTTCTCTAAAACATAGCATTTAGTTAGCTTAATTTACTCTATTAGGCAAATCAAAAAGCATGAATGACAGGAGACTTGTGGGATCAGTGGTTGAAAAAAAAAGATCAACAAATGCAGAAGCGGAATATACTTTTTTGTGATAACTGATAATTTTATACTATTTAATTTAATTAATGTTGAGTAGTGTACTTTTTTTTTTTAACGAAAATCCCTACTCTGGATAAGTGGATATTTTCTTCCGGTTCCGAGGCTATCCACTTATCGAGGTTCGACTATATTACGATATTATTTGTTTATGATATATTTCTGTGATATGTGATGATTAATTCTATATTAGCTAATTGAAGCTATTTTTCTGTATATTTTTATATGGCAACAGGAAAAGTATTCCTAGTAGCTTATTGTTGTTATTAGAAATAAATGTTAAAACTAAATAATAATAAAAAAACTTAAAAAACACTATAAAAAAAGAATCTAAATTAATCACATGGATCACTGTTAGAATAAACATAAAATATTATTATAAAAAGTCTTAGACTTCTTTTTATTCCAGATTGATAGTCAATTTATTTAACAAATAGATATCAAATCTATGCTAATTTTTATATACACGGAGTGAGCATATTATTATGACCACCTTGTCAGTATCTCGTTGGGCCACCTTTTGCCTTTAGTACTGCGGTGATTCTTCGTGGCATTGATTCTACGAGATGTTGGAAGGCGGTGGGAGAAATCTGACACCATGCCTGATGGATAGTACTGTCTAGTTGTGCTAGATTGGACGGTGGTGGATCCGGCCATCTGATGGTTCGTTCGACTTCGCCCAACAAATGCTCAATTGGAGTGAGATCTGGGGATTGTGGGGGCCACCAAAGTAAGGTAAAGTCCCCCTCATGTTCCTGGAACCACTCCTGCACAATACGAGCTGTGTGGCATGGCGCATTGTCTTGCTGGAAGTAGCCATCTCCATTAGGATACGCCATCAACGTAACAGGGTGGATTTGATCGGCGACGATACGGGTTATGCTGTGCCATCCAGACGTTATTCAAAACGTATTAAGGGACCCAACGCATGCCAGGAAAACACTGACCATAACACTGCCCGCACCGGCCTGAAGAGTTGTGCTCATGCATGTGGGGTTCATGCTTTTGTGCTGTTTCCGCCAGATTCTCACGCGGCCATCTGCATGATGTAACTGAAATCGTGACTCGTCAGACCACATGATTTGTTTCCACTGCTCGATAGTCCAGTCCTTGTGCTGCTGAGCGAATTGGAATCGTTTCCGCTTGTTGGCTGCAGACAGGTCTTCGGCTTCCATATCCCATGCGATGCAGTGTGCGGCGGACGGTGCATTCAGAGACCGTTTTGGAGGACCCCTGATTAAGGTCAGCAGTGATTTGATGCATAGTTGCCCTTCTGTTATCCTTTACCAGTCGTGACAGTCTCCGTTCTGTCCGATCATCAACCATCCGCGGGCGGACACAACGCGAACGTTCAGACCCCGTCTTCCAGCTAACCGTCCAGTCTTTAAATACTTTAACGACGGCTGCTCTTGAGCACCCCACGAATGCTGCTGTTTCGCTGATACTCGCTTCATAGCTCCGAGCACCTACAATCATTCCGCGTTCGAAGGCTGTTAAATCGCGTCGTTTACCCATAGTTGAAGAATGGAACACGTCTACTGTTGTCGATGACACTCAGCTTCCCATTTTATATTGGTCCGGCCCGCTAGCAACATTGTGGCGACATCCGTGCGCGCATTTGCATAAACATGTCAGGTGGTCATGATAATATGCTCACTAAGTGTATAGAATTCTTAAAAGAAATGTGTGACGGCCGTCTTCTGAATTAAATTCGTAAATCAAAAATTAAAGTATGAAAAAAAAACCCTGTTACATTTATTACATTTATTTAAAAAAATATAGTATTTTTTTTTTTTTTTGCACTTTCTACACCAAAATGAAATTAATAAGTTTTAATTCAGGATTGTTTAAGTCGAAAAAATCTATAATATATTGAAAAGTATAATGATATATATTACTTCTATAAAAACAAACTGTAAATCTCCTTTAAAACTGTATAATAAACGATTTTTAGCATCGATTTTTCATCAAGGCCGTTTTCTACCCCCTTAGTGCGCATGTGTGCTGAAGAAATTTAGGCCCGTTTCACACACCTGCGGACGCTACGCACGCGGACTCCGGACCCGCATGTGATGTTTTCGCAGTCATGCGCACGGATGCAGGTTTGAGGCTATAAAAATATCCTGGTTTGAGGGTTTAAAAAAGCGCATTACTGGCAGCCTATTACATATTCAAAAAAAAGAAATTCGCGGAATGCATTGAGATTGTTTGTTGATATCTATGTTGTACAGTTTTCAATTTTGAATAAAGACAGGAGCAATATAATTTCGGGGCCTTTTAAATAATCATCTGTTAATTTAGTAAATGAAACATGATCGGGAAAAGAAGCAACTGGACAAAATGCAACTCCCTCAGTTCGAAGCAGTTTTGAAGTTGCCATATTTTCGAGAAGTTATTATTAGCTATTGGCGATTGATTGTAATATATTGTCGTTCATTAAAGAAAATGCAAAATTCAGAATATGAATGCATCCTTATTGAAATTTTTTCACGCACAGAGTTTTCGAAACTTTGAAGTGTTTATTGACATGTATTCCTTGAAGCAATATTTTTATACTGGATAAAAACACCGATTATTCAATTTCAATCAACATCGATTACAGAGAACGGAATTACCAAACGATGATCCAGTCAATGCGATAATAAAGCAAAAAAAAAAAAAAGTAGAGTAATAAGCAAGTCTACAATAATTATGCAAATGGAACATTACAATTGGAAAGCCTATTGTTCTGAAAAGCGATCATTATATGTTTTGAAAAAGAAGTGAAATAAATTTTAAAGACATCTATATATTATAACCTGAGTAAACGATGTTTTCATATAATATCGATACATAAAAGAAAACACTAGTTATTTTCCAAAATACAGGGGAAAAATGAATAAAATGCTAAAAACTTATTAAAAAAAACCCTAAAAATATTAAAAATCTAGCAAAACTTCAAAAATACTAAAAAAATCTACTAGATGCGAAAAAAAAAATCTAAATATACCAGTTTGGTAGAAAGTATACTGAATCTGATAATCTCTTCGTCCGTATGCGGACTCCGCGTGACTGTGAAAGCAACACTACTTTTAATGGCATTTCTTGATGCGGACGGGCCATGTGGACGATCCGCATTAGGCCCGTCTCACACTGCTGCGGACGCTACGCACGGGGACAAGTCCTATTGTAACTGTAGGCGCTTTCAGAGTAGTCCGCATCAGTAAATGCCATTAAGGGTGCTTCTAAAAACTCTCGAGCGCTCATGTTCAATCACTGATCGTTTAGCCCTGATCGCGCCCGCTCTATTCACCCGCTCATGAAGTTTTTTGACAGCGCCAAGGGCAACGAGATAACAGCCCGATTAGTAAATAAGAGGAAACTGCCACAGAAACTCGTTACGCTTTCAAACATCTGTTTTAAGCGTAATTATTTATTTTTATTGTTCTTTATTATAATCTGATAAGGATTTATTAGATTTCAATGCATTCATTCGTTTATGACAATAAATACGAGAGTGTTAAAAAATCTACTTACGAGAGTGCACGTACGATAAAACGAAACTTTAAAGAAAATTCGAAACCTAAGAGAAGAATTAAAAAATTAAAATGTATAAAACAATCTTCGCTTTTATCTTCAGCTCCTTCGCCCCTGCCGTGTATCTTAACCTGTTCTGTGCCTTCAGATTCATTACAAAACTATAAACCGCATTGGAAACGGACTTCGAGGTGGGATATGCTTTCATTGTCGGCCGTTATTACGAAAGTAGTGAATGTGAGCGAGGCAACGCAAATTGATCACGATGGAAATAAGATCACTTTGATCCTAAGCGTTCCCAACATGACAATGAGATCAGGGAGTTTTTAGAGGCACCGGCAATGAGTGCTCTGTCATTTTTAGATGTAGTGCTGGCGTTGATCATTAACGGTTACGCTCGATCGCGACTGGAGAGTTTTTAGAAGCAGCCTAAAAGTAATGTTGCTTTCACAGTCACACGAAAAAATCTATAATATATTGAAAAGTATAATGATATATATTATTTCTATAAAGATAAACTGTAAATCTCCTTTAAAACTGTATAATAAACGATTTTTAGCATCGATTTTTCATCATCGCCGTTTTCTAGCCCCTTGGTGCGCATATGTGCTGAAGACGTTTAGGCCCGTTTCACACAGCTGCGGACGCTACGCACGCGGACTCCGGACCCGCATGTGATGTTTTCGCAATCATGCGGACGGATGCAGGTTTGAGGCTGTACAAATATCCTGGTTTGAGGGTTTAAAAAAGCACATTACTGGCAACCTATTACATATTCAAAAGAAGAAATTCGCGGAATGCATTGAGATTGTTTGTTGATATCTATGTTGTACAGTATTCAATTTTGAATAAAGACAGGAGCAATTTAATTTCGGGGCCTTTTAAATATTCATCTGTTAATTTAGTAAATGAAACATAATCGGGAAAAAAAGCAACCGAATAAAATGCAACTCCCTCAGTTCGAAGCAGTTTTGAAGTTGCATATTTTCGAGAAGTTATTATTAGCTATTGGCGACTGATTGTAATTTATTGTCGTTCTTTAAAGGAAACTGCAAAATTCAAAATATGAATGCATCCTTATTAAAACTTTTTCACGCACATAGTTCTCGAAACTTTAAAATGTTTGTTGACATGTATTCCTTAAAGCAATATTTTTATACTGGATAAAAACATCGATTACATGGACCGAAATTAGCAAACAATGATCCAGTCAATGCGATAAGAAAGCAAAAAAAAAAAAAAAAAAATGCAGTAAAAAGCAAAGTATAAAATAATTATGCAATTGGAAAGCCTATTGTTTTGAAAACGAAATGAAATAATTTTTCAAAACATCGAAATATTCGAACCAGAGCAATCGATGTTTTCATATAATATCAATAATCGAACAAAAACACTAGTTATTTTCCAAAATACAGGGGGGAAACGAATAAAATGCTAAAAACTTACTAAAAAATAAAAAAAACAAACTGAAAATACTAAAAATCTAACAAAAATTCAAAAATACTAAAAAAAAAAATCTTCTAGATGCAAAAAATACTCAAAAAATATACCAATTTGATAGAAAGTATACTGAATCGTCCGCTTGCGGACTCCACATGATTGTGAAAGCAACACTACTTGTGATGGAATTTGCTGATGCGGACGATCCGCAGCAGTTTGAAAGCGCCTACAGTTACAATAGGACGTCGTCTCCGCGCGGACCGTCCGCAGCAGTGTGAAACGGGCCAAAGACGCAGCCCTCGAATTTACAGACTTGTTATTCTTAGAATATGTCGATGTTATTCGATATTCTTACTAGGCTATATCGATGTATATTTTGGATAAGCATTCAATACGAAAAAAACACAGGAATGCAAATTTGTCGTTAACGAGAAAGTTTTACACACGAGAACACTGCTTGAATATTTTATAATTGATTTCTCGTAACGAAAAAAAAAAAACACCAAATAACTCTCTAACAGTATGCTTCATGTTGCATTTTCTGTGTTCAGTGGTGCAAGTTTCTGTCATTTGCTCCTATTTTTGATGAATAAAATAAATAAGCCAATAAATATAAATTTGATAAATACCAGGTATTTATTTTTACAGCAAAAGAATAATTTAACCTATTTGGCTAAATTTTTACTATGTGCCGCTATCAGCTGCGATAACGAACTGATACATTCCCCCTTTTCAGTAAAAGCTAACCGAATATTAATATACAACATTTTTAAAGAAATAACTCTTATTGTAATCGGAATTTATTGACAATTTTTAAAGAAAATACAAGGAAGTTGGTAAATGATACTCAAAAATTGAGGTTAACTTTTATGAAAAAATTGTAATTCAATATATAATGCCGTTGGGTGTTGGTTTCAATCTCGTTTTCAATGGTGTAGCATCGTCAGCAATTGGCGTCTCGTACGAAGATTTTATAGACGTTGCAGGCCGTTGCCTTCACGAGGCGGCCTACTTTTTTTCCGAATTCAAAGGCTCGGGTTATTAGGCCTGGCTTTTCTGGAGGAACCACAGCTAGAGAAACAGACAAAGGATTTAATTGTTAGAATATCATAAAGGTTCATACGATGGTTATTTCTTTACTCCTTATTTGTACAACCATGACCTGTATTATTCCAGATCCAATATTTAAAGATGGTTTCTATTGTTTAAACCGTATAGATACTTTCTCATTTCCGGTTTGCGCTAAGAATTGTGGGATACTGGGGTGAAAACAAACTGAAAATTTAATGGTGTTCTATACGAATTCCTTGCTGTTTACGATCTGTTTTCAGGCCGTTTAAGGATTTTAAAAGTCCTTTCGGACCTTTGGTCATTAAGAGAACGTATATAAGAATAAGTTAATTTATCTCAGTTGATCATATAGTATTTTTGTTAGCTATAATGACCGACCTAAAAGTATATTTCTGCTATATTGGCCTGCGTTCGTTTCTCCAACTCAAAGAAAAATTTATTTTCTCTGAAATCGACATAAAAACTTATGATCTGAGAAGATATATTGAAATTTTGAAAGAAAAAAAATTCCGTCTCTACGTATGTGATCGATTTTCTGCAGCTATCTCTTCTGAAACAGCAAAAAGCACAACCAAATGAAATTAATCCACATTTAGAGGGTACCTTAAATTGTGCCTTGAAGAAATTTTTATGACAATTTTTTTTTGGTTATATTAATTGGAGATATTAATTTTTTCAAAAAATGAAAAAATGGATGTAGTTTTCATACAGCCGAGCCGAATTCTTCCCCTCCCCCCCTCCCCAGAAATAAAATTCCGTAAAGGGTAAAATGGTAATAAAAGTTAATACATACTTGGAGGGTTCTTTTATCTCTGCATTGACATATTTTTCATTAAATTCGTTTTTTTTTCTAATAATTAAGTCAAAACTGATACATTCCGTCAAGCCAAAGTCAATAAATTCGACATGAACGGATTCCTCTCTCAGATTCGAATAACTTTGGTAAATTATTTTGCTCTGATGAGCCAATTTTGAATTATATAGGCCCTAAAGGTTTCTAAAAGAAAATAAAATTAAATAAATAAATTAAACTCTCCCATCCCCTCCGTTCCAAAAATTTTTCCTTTTTTTAAAAAATTTCCATGATAAAGTGGGAGACCTGTGCGAATGTTCCATTCCACCATTTCAATTTATTTTGTTTACAGCCAAGTAATTACATTTCATTAAATTGTTGAAGAAATTGCACAATCCAAAGTTTCAGCCCAAAAGTTAAAAATTGCTTACAACAACTCTGAAAAGTCACTTTTTAAGATTTAAAAAGTGAGTTCGTTGCGTTGATGTTAATTCAAAAATATCAACAAAGCTGAAGAGGAAAACCAAGGCAAGGCTAAATGTTTTTATGTAAATTGTTTAGATTATTGTATAAAATTAATAAATGAAAAAAAAACAAAATCGTCACATATATGCAGTGGGAGAATTATTTAAACATTTTCAAACACAGCATACTCCCTCGGTAAATTTAAAAATATTATTGGAATTTGCAATATATCTAGCCATAAAATTCCACTGTCGAATGGGTGTTTTCCGTCATTAATGATGTTTGGAGCAGTGGTAAATCTAAAATAAAACATTATGAGCAGTCGTGTCAGTGAAAGTAAATCTGGGTTATACATACGTAGAATTTTCTGATATTTTGCAAGAAAATGATGTACTTGAAAAATATTCGTTAAAATAAAAAAAAAAACATTTATAGAAGATATAAGCATTTTGAACTTGTGTGTTTGCTAAATGCATTATTAATATAAAAGCAAAAAAAAAAAAACCGGAAATGTGGAGAGTGGCAAAACGAATGCAGAACGGCTGTTTGTTTTACTCCAGTATCCGACAATTCCTTGCGTCAATTTATTCTAAATAAATTTATTCTTTAGATCTTGCCGCATATAAAATTTAGTTCTTGATTTTCCCACAGGAAAGCTTGAAGCGCACTGTAGATATTGTACTTGAATGAATGAAACTACCATGAATTATTATATCTAGTTTTTAATGTAATCCTTGATTCATTCAGAAAAGATATAAAAGTTTGGCCAGCGTGGAGGCTTATTAGCCAATTTATCTTCAAATTAACCATTTTTGTGCCTGGCTTCTCACTACAACCAAAGACGATAAGAAACGAAGATCGGACAATTCACGTTTTCCTCTTATTAGTGCCATTACTAGCTAGCATTAGGAGCAAACACAATTTTACTCTCCAAGCAGCCTTTCTTTTTACATTTCTTCAAATAGCCTCAAACAACCTCTTCGTTGTAAGATATTTCTTCATTTTATTAACTCGCGATTATTACGATTAAAAATTATTTTAATTAAATTTAAATTAATTTACGCCTCTTAATTCACACATAAAATTTTTAGGACGATTCCTAAATAATTAAAGAAATAATTTACTAACAATAAAAAAAAAATTAAAAAAGTCAAAGTGTATATTTATAAATCAATAAAATTGAAGTACCTGGAGGTAATAATTTATATAATTAATAATTAATGTGAGTAATAACTTGAACCATAGCGTATAGAAGAGATTCTATACGCTATGCTTGAACGTTTAATAAGATTCTAGCACAATAATAGTAAAAGAAAGACAATAATTAATAATTATTAATAAAAATACAAAATGAATAAAAAATAAGATTAATAACTATTAATTATTGTATTTTTATTAATAACTATTAATTATTGTATTTCAGGGTTCTTGTGTCTCGTCCTTTACTAAATATATATATCCGTTAAAAGAAAGACAGAAATTATTTATTACATCCAGGAATGGATAAAAAAAATTTACAAGAAATAACAAATATAATTACCACACAACTAATACAAAACAAAAATACCATCTAATTCATATGTTAAATAGAATCAAACCAAAGTAAAAAAACAATAGAAACTTCAGCAAGCATAAAAATTTAAACTGATGGATATAAAAGATTAAAATTTCACAACTTAAACTTAGCATGCAATGATTTACATAAGGGTCGTACAAATGAAAACGAAAATTTGTGTGAGGGGAAAGAAAAAAAGACGCCGTGCAGGATCGTAAGTTTTTGTTTTCAACAATTGCGAAACCCCATGTGCAAATTGAACAATAGGTTGCAAGCAACGATATGAAATGAGTAGATCGTTTATGTGGCCGCCAGCTTTGGGGCAATTTGAAGGCGGCGAAAAGTGGAACTAATTAGAGTTCACTGATTGTTAGTGTAGGCGCCATTACTGTGGTTGGCAGAACAACATCGCCAGCCAAAGTTTCATTACTATATATCCGCTTTGTCGCCAGCTGAGAAAGCACCCCCCCCCCCCCCACTAGCTTGTAGTCTGAAATTTCTTAAGCGACCTCTCCCAAATTTAGATGCTTTTTAATAAATGCGGTATATAATTTCATAAATACCTCTAAACAATCATTCTGGTATCACTGAAACGACGGTAACATGGTTGAATATCGACATCTTTTATGTATCAACAACCACGATATAAAAGATAACCAGGATTTTTACATTCTAAGACGCAGACTACAATTTAAAGCTGGACAAGAAATCGGCATTGAGTTTTACTGTATTTGTCTATGCAAACTTCAAACCTAAGCATACGATGAAGGCAACCAAAGCAATGGCCGACAGGCTTTCAAATGGGGACTCGGTGGTGGCGCTGAAAGCAGCTCATCAGCGATCTACTCATTTCATATCGTTGGTTGCAAGTGTTGCATCACGTGAGAAAGAACGATAGCTCGCGCTTCGAAGCTCTGCAGAGTCCAAACAACAAAATGGAAACAACCAGAGAGGAACAGAGAGCAGTAATTCGTTTTTTGACATGTCAAGGAGTTTCAGTTTCTGAAATTCATCGTCGTATGCAGAACGTCTATGGAAATGCCTGCCTAACCTTCACTCGTGTTTGGGCATGGAACAAGAGGTTTTTGGAGGGACGGCCATCATTGCAAGATGATCAACGACCTGGACAAACAAACCGCGTCATCACGGAAGATTCCAAAGCCAAAATTGACGCTGTCTTAAAGGAAAACAGAAGAGTGACAATCGATGTCGTGGTTGCTAAAATTGGCCTTAGTCGTGGAACTGTTCACTCTATTATCAGGAACCATCTGCACTACAGAAAAATCTGTGCATAATGGGTCCCGCATCATTTGACATCTGAAAGGCCGCAGGTTTTAGTCGGACGATGAAATGAAGGAAGAGGTTTTGGAATGGTTCCACACGCAACCGAAAGACTTCTTCCGTAAGGAATTACACGCCTTGTTACACAGTGGGATAAATGCCTTAACGCATTTGGAGAGTATTTTTAAATTCCTTGTATACACTTTAGATAAAATAAATAATTTACGTTTTCATTTGTACGACCCTTATACATATATACTCGTCTGTTGAAACAACCTGGAGCTGCACACAAGCGTCCCAATGACATTTCATTTGAATCAGCTGCAGATTGCTTTTCGAAATGATTATCAACCGTTATGAGACAATCGAAGGGCTGATTGGAATCAAGCACTTTTAGTTTCGATTTCACACAGTATCGATTTAATAAATGTCAAAATGTTTACGGAATGCAACATATAATTTTTATTTATTTATTAAACACATAATTTATTTGAATAATTAACATCATTTCTCTTTATTTTAATATACGATAATTACGCCATCCAACGAACGGAGCAAACTATATCAAAATGACGTGTTGCGCGAAGAAAGCTGCGCAAATCACTTAAAACACGAGGATTGTTCGGTCTTCCTTTCTTATCGTCTTTGCTACAACCATGCTTTGTAGGTGCGTTTTAAGCAACTGTGTTTTAATAATGACGAGTGTATACGCTATTTTATGCCCTAAAATTAGGTCTGCAGCACGTTATATAGATATAAATGGTCATCGAGCTCCACTGAAAAATGAAGCTAAAGTTTCTAACTCCCGATAGGGCAGGAACTCCATTGAAAAATGGCGCTGCACAGTGGTTATTAAGGCACTCTAGTTTAGATAGGGTCCTGTAAGGAGAGTGGTGACAACTCGGACTGGCGGCTAGGGGCTGAGAAGATCCATGACGTCACCCAGTGGCACGTACTGAATGTTGGGAAAACAAGAGATAAACGATTTAAATCCAGAGCGATCTCAATACCAAGTAGTTTTGTCCACAGTTTTGGCTGTTTATATATTAGTGGAATAATTTTTGAGTCCAACTATTTTGCCAATCAAAATCAGTAATTTTAAAATATTGACATTTTAAAAATTCACCTTGGTTCCCACCTTTTTTTGAATCGTGGCCCCCTTTTTCTAAAAGTTAAGTAACTTGAGAATCCCATACCTTTGAATAAAAAAAATGGCATTTTAACAGGCATTTTTATTGCATGACGGGAAAAACTCGAAATTTCTTATAAAAATAAATGAAAACAT
>JAHWFO010006042.1:38846-95132 GCA_023313115.1 Rhysida immarginata | reverse complement strand
TGTTCTCTTACTGAATTATACACTGAACGGAAAACTCATTTAAAAACGACATAGCTCGAGTAGCCTATATTAGCAGCTGCCCTAATGGTATCATCATTCTGGTACCCCCTACAGATTTTCAGTGCTAAGATATAGTAAGCAATACATCAAACAACTTTTAACGTCAAGCTATCAGGAAATATAACGTACCGGGGGGGGGGGAGGGGGTTCAAAGCTGACTTGATTGTTCAGTATTTCATCCTTTTCGTTTTTCAAATGTTTCCTGATCTCCGGTGTTTCGTGAATCAATATCTTTTTGTAGTCCTTATCGAACCTTATTAGAGATAGGATCTCCTGGAGTCGTCCAAACTGGTGCTTCTATGTCAGAATGTGGTGCGCAAAGGCCGATTTGATCCATGATCTCTTGCGCTCACTGAAACGTTCTCTGAATGACCTTTCTCGAACCTATGTAAAAGCATCGTAGGTTAGACGTATGGCCGAAGGCTTTGTCTTGATGCGCCAATAAGTAAAGGAAGTTAACCTTAGCCTTCCTGTCCACTCTTCTGACGGATGGTTGACTGGGGTGACGAGTCATGATGGAAGGATTCGACTACAGCGAATGCCGAAGAACGTCATCTGGCAAGCTGTGTAGCGCCCACAGAGATGTTCAGTGATGGTGTGGGAGTACACTTTTCGTGGTTTGGTCTGGTCCAATCGTTTCTGTGGCTGCTCATCCGAGACAACGTCTTTTCTCTTTCAACACGATAACGCACCTTGCCACAAAGCAAAAGTTGTAGGCAGATTGTTTGATGAAATGAGGGTGCAAGAACTTGACTGGCCTGCACAGAGCTCCGATCTCAACAATGCGGCAACAGTACCTGACGCTGCTTCAGGAACATGTGTCTCCGTCTATACTGCAAGCAGACGGCACCTTCCAATCTTATTTACAGTTGCGTATTGAATGGAATGGACAACACATAGAACAAGTACAGTACCCTATCAAAAGTCATGGGACACCATCACTTTAATGGAAACACTCAGAACTATTCATATTTTAGTATCTTGTTGGTCCACCTTTTGCTGTTATCACAGCTTCTACTCTCTGGGGCATACTGTCCACAAGTTTTTGATACGTTCCGACAGGTAATTTTCGCTATTCTGCCATAAGTGTCTTGGACAGTTCGGTCACGGATTTCGGGCGTTCCGCACAAGCGCGCAATCGACTTTCCAACTCGTCCCACAGATGTTCGATGGGGTTCAGATCGGGGCTCTTGGCAAGCCAGTCAAGTTCTCGAACCGCCTCTTTATCAAACCAAGTGCTTACAGCCCTTGCTTTATGACAAAGTGCGTTATCGTGCTGAAACAGAAAAGGGCCATTGCCAAAGTGTTGCCAGAGAGATGGGAGTACTGGGTTATCCAGAAAGTTTAGATGTCCGTCCACAAAAAACATCACCGACCCTCCGCCGAACTTCACTGTGGGCACAATACAGCTTGGCAGATAATGTTCATCATACCCAAACCTATCCATCCGATTGCCAGATGGTGTAGCGAGACTCATCACTCCATTCAACCATTCGCCATTGATCCAAAGTCCAATGTCTCTTTGCACCTTTGCAATCTTCTCGCTGCATTGCTGGTGCTGATGTGAGATTTGTGGGTTGCCGCTCTGCCATAAAAACCCATTGCATGCAGTTCCCTGCGAACAGTCAGGGTGCTCACAGTTGTTCCCGTCGACTATATGAACGATCTTGTCAGTCCATCAAGCGATGTGTGATGGTTTGCATCAGAGATCCTTAATCTTAATCTCAGGCCATGGTACGACAGTTGCGAATGCTCTCTTGCCATTTGAGCGTATGTTACGAGAGGGCGCCACGGGTATTTTCACATATCAAGTTTGCTATGGAAATTTTGCTTGTTGTCGCATCTCATTAGATTAAGGATCTCTGGATTGATGTGACCACTTTACGAAGAGCCCTTTGGTCTCTGGCCGACATGATCTTGGGTCTTCCAGTCCTAGGCGGAACACTTGTGGTGCCTTTCTCTTTCCATGCCCGGATGACGTTGTGAACGGTCGATTTCCCGTTTCTTTAGGAGGGTTGACGTCTCTCTAACAGTTTTGCCTGCGAGATGGCACTCAACACTTGTACCTTTTTGGTAGTCTTAAAATTTCAAGGCGAAGATATACCAAGTGATATACTAGGTTAGCAAGAAATAAGTTTCCCACTTGAGAGGGCTGTAGAATGCGTTCTATTGGTCCAAATGAGATAAAATTTGAACTACAAGTAAATCAAATAATGCGCTTGACAGTTATCAAATAAAAAATTTTAGTACAAATATTCACTAGTAGATGGCGCTCTAAATATTCCGGCAGACTTAGTACGAATAGGTGTAGAAACATACTGAAGGATGGGGACATATTGAGCAGTTGTAATGCCACTTCATTATGTTATTTCACATTGATAATACATGAAATCTGTTTATGTTTATTACAGTGCCACCTATGGGCGGATTTTTTACTAAAATTTCTTATCTTTGTCCTTCAAATCTATCTTTGTCCCCATTCTCACCATTCATGAGGCTTGAGTAATGACCGAAAGAGTGCCATCGCGGGTACAAGCGGGTTCAAGAAATGAGATTTCAAAGAGGTGTGACAGGTGTTACCCTACTAGATAGAGCGTACAGCAGCACAATAAGGGGGTCTTTAGGTGTTGAGCCGCTACTTCTCCGCATTGAGAGATCTCAGTTGCGCTGGTATGGCCACGTGATACGGATGCCAATGCAAACTAGTCTTCCTAAACAGTTGTTATTTTCCAAGCCGGTGGGTAAGAGACCAAGAGGTCGGTGGATACCAGGTGGCTAGACTACATGGAGAATCTGGGTTCGAGTCGCTTGGATATTACCAGGGAGGACATGCGCGGCTGATGGTGGAAGATCGCGATCGCTGGAAATCCTCCATAGGGCTGCTGCCCCCACGACCCTAACGGATAAGCGGGTTTGAAAAGTCAGTAAGTAAGTAAGTATTTAAATTTCTTATTTAATAAATGTCACGCCTAGGGGTGTGATGAGAAGTTATGCAAAGGAGCACGCAGTCCAATTTCGCTGCAGAGATTGATGTGAGTGTCGGAACTATTCACACCATTATAAAGGAAGCATTGCAGTTCCGCAAAGTGTGTGTGCGAAATGGGTGCCACATCATTTGGAACTATCACAAGACGGCCTAGTCATTGGACTTTCAAGAATTATCACAGGGGACGAATCCAAGCGCCAAAGTCTGCAATGGACACACACAGGATTTGCATCACCCAAAAAAAAAGTCAAGTCAATCCTCAGAAGTGGACGTAGATTTCAAACAACAACCCAAGGGTTCCGTGAGAAGGGTTGTTCTTTGAACTAATTCATTTCTTCAGTCTCCATTGCGTTCGGCCTGTTACTTATTGAATACACCTCCTACATACCGTATCTTAGCATTGAAAGTTTTTAGTGGTACCATAATGGTAGCATTTACAAGTTGTTTGATATATAGGGCGTTTCAAAATTATGTACAATAAATTTAGTGACATATTCTTCAGGTCAAAAGAAGACGAAAATGTTGTATAGCACTTTGTCTGGAAACGATTTATTTACGCGATACAGCCAACTAAACCCGTGGCTCCAAATTACAGGAATTGGTCAAAGTGCCCGCCACCAGTTCGCACGCACGCTTCGGCTGGTTGCATGAGCGACCGTCTCATGTCATGGAAGAGTTCGTCGCCAGCATTACGAACGGTTTGGCATGCATTTTCAATTCGTTGTCGCAGATCCATAATGTTAGGAACTTCTGTGCTGTAGACGATCGTTTTCACATGACCCCACAGAAAAAAGTCCAAGGGATTAAGGTCGGGTGATCTTGCAGGCCGGGCTACCGGTCCACCTCGACCTATCCACCGATTCGTGTATGCAGCATTAAGGTGTGCTGGAGCGCCGTCATGCATGAACCACATGTTAGATCTTATCAAAAGAGGAACATTCTGGCAATGCATTCTGCAGAAACAAAAGATACGTTCGCCCAGTCAATCGTGGCGGCAACACATAAGGGCAAATTAAGTTATTCCCGACAATTCCACACCAAATGTTCACGGAGAAACGCTCTTGATGCGCTCGAGCTCTGGTAACATGCGGGTTAGCATCTGCCCAATGGTGCTGGTTGTGAGAATTTACGATTCCTGTCCGGGTGAAGGTTGCTTCGTCCGTGAAAAGTATCTGGCTGAGACAACTAGGGTCTGCAGCATGACGACGTTATATCCATTGGCAAAATCGTTGTCGGTGTGGATAGTCCGTTGGGTTCAGTGCCTGAACCAGTTGCAGGTGGTATGGATGCAAAAGCTGACGGTGAAGCATCCTCCTCATCCGGAGAATGTGCTACAGGCCGCCCTTGTCCTGTTTGACGGCCAAAGGAACCACGCTCCCTCAAATGTCTGTCGACAGATACAAATGTTCGGTTATTTGGCAAACGTCTATTCGGAAAGCGTTCTTGGTTGTGTCTTCTTGCTTCCACAGCATTTCCGTCCGCAAGGCCATACATGAGGTGCATGTCAGTGTATTCTGCACTGGAATACGTGTACATGACTTTTTTCTACGTAAATCATAATGCGTATGTCAAAGCACGCAATTGATATTCCTAGTGGATGTAGAGTAATGGAAACAAGCGTACACAACTAATGGAACAAGCCTAAAGTAGGTTTAAATGGAACAAACCACTCAACCTAGTGTTGGGTCGAAACGCTGGAACTGCTAAAATATCGTCCGCTAACTACCGTGCTTCCCTACTCTATCATATTGGATTACTCGCAAACAAATCGTTTCCAGACAAAGTGCTATAGAGATTAGCTTTAGAAGAAGAGTTCTTCTTCAAAATAGATACTTTGTTCTTATGGATGTTATCATTTTTAATTAGTTCCATTTTGCAGTATTTCTTTAGTGTTGCTAATCGCCTTATAAAATTTTATGATAGTAAATTAAACGCTCTTTTTGCATATCCCACGATGTTAATATTTATGAGTTCCTTAAAAGCCAAACAGGCCTACCTTCCTAAAAATCGATTGACAGACCAAAGGGTAAAAACCAGATCTCCGTGATAATAAACTGAACTAGTTAGTCCTCTTTAATAAACCTCACACCCTGATGAAAGCGCACTCTTTTAATAAACACCTTAAGGAATATTTAAAAAAAAAATAGCAAAGGACCCTTTAAAAGAGGGAGACACTCGGCCACCCACTACAAAATTATTCCTTCGGGACTGTACAATGTCACCAGCTAAAATGTTAGTTTCCGTGGAAAGCCTTTATCATAATCCCCTCGGTAACAGCCTTGTTGCTCCATTATTAAACGCCTCTTTTAATATATTCCATTCCCCATGGGGGTGTTCTTCCTCCAAAAGCTTCTACGTTGTTGCACACCACTCGCTCTCTCAATTCTTCCCCGATCTTTCGCCTTAACCTTTAAAGTTTCTTAAACCTAACTCTAAGACCAAAAAGTTAATAAACTTATGGATATGGCAATGGTTTACTTACAGGGTCACCTCAAGGGACATTCCTTTCGCGAAGAATTTTCAAACAAAAAAGCCGAAACATAAAACTGAAAAGGCATAGAAGGGTAGCAATTTTATACGGCAATTCCGCACATAAAAGGGACGTTCACAAAGTTCGTACAGTGTTCTTAGTTGGACACAGTTGTTGTGTCGGGACAAGCACACGTTCATGCAGTTTCCACAAAGTCAAAAGACGCGCGCAGCGAGATAATGTGACGAGAGCTTCACATCCAACTGAAGGGCAAGAACTCCTAGGAAATCCACGCGGGGCAAATCGAGGTGTACAGTGACTATGCCCCAGCATATGAAACTGTTGCTATGATATGGCATTGAAAGTTTCATTAAACCATAATGGTAGCAAAACTTATGGGATAGCAAGCACATTGATTGATGGGCATGGCTCACGAATTCACAGGGGTAACGGATTCTGGGAATAGACCATTAGACGTTGTCGGAAGAGCTTGGATAAGTGATTAATCAGAAATGGCACGTCGTCGCGAGTTGATGTCTTTTGAACGGGGTATGATAGTAGGTGCCCGACGCATGGGATGTTCCATTTCGGCAGTGGTGCAGGAATTTGGCTTTCCCCGCTCAACTGTCTCCAGGGTGTATGAAGGCATCACAGTCCACAACAGGCACCATACCGGGCGTCCAGCTGCCCTGAATGATCGTGACCGGCGACACTGGGACGAATGATTCAGAGAGACAGGAGCGGAACAGTGCAGCAAATCACTAGAAACGTCTCTCGGTGGACAATCCGTCGGAATCTGCATGCCCTCGGGTTTGGCAGCCGTCGCCCTACACGGGTGCCAATGCTTAACCAGCGTCGTCGGATACTCCGGCGTGCATTTGCCACCAACCATCTTGGCTGGACTCTGCAACAGTGGCGTAACGTCATATGGTCAGATGAGTCACGATATCAACTGTACCACGCTGATGGGATCCCGCATGCCAACAGGTGGTGGTGCAGGGTAGCGGGGCGTCAGTGATGGTCTGGGGTGCATTATCCTGGTTTGGAATGGGCCCTCTGGTTATCCTGGACCAAACGTTGAATGGTCCACGGTATCGTCAGCTCATCGGAGACCATCTGCACCCGTTTTTGACATTTCAACACCCTGACGACGTAGCAGTCTTTCAAGATGACAATGCTCCACCACATCGCACCAATGTCGTCCGCGAATGGTTCGAGGAGCATGCAGGAGAGGTCCAACGACTGAGCTAGCAGCCCGGAGCCCTGACATGAATCCCATCGAGCATATCTGGGATGCTGTTGAAGGCAGGCTCCGGGCACTGGATCATCCGCCCACGAACGGGCAGCAACTATCTTCGGCTCTGCAGAGTATCTGGTGTCAGCTGCCTCCAGAAGTGTACCAGGGACTTGCAGACTCACTACCACGCCGTGTTGCTGCACTCCACAAGGCCAGAGGTAGCCCGACCAGATATTAAGTAACTATCCCAAAACTTTGTAATTACTCTTGATAGGTCGTTACGAGTCGTTTGATATATTACATGATATAATTTAGCATTGAAAATTACCAACGTACCATAACGGTGTCGTTAAAACATGTACTACTGAAAGAATTTCACTAGAAGGTCATGTTAGAGGATTCGCATGTGCCACGGGGTCCAGATTTTATTCCCATGGACGATAATGCATGTCCTGATGGTGGAGGACTTCCTGCACCGAGTGGCGAGCAAGATCTCCAGATATGAACGAGATTGAGCATGCATGGGAGAAACCGTTCAAAAAAATGTTATATTCGCTCTTATTTTATCATTTCGAGTTGTTTGATGTACTACTAGCTATATCTTATCATTGAAAACTTTAGAGTGTGCCATTGTAACGATTACGGCGGCCGTCTTCAAAGTGGTTCAAGCGTCGAACCATATTTATCAATTGGTGAAAACAGTATATAATAACCGCTTATAGCTCGTCGTTACGTTTATTTGTATGATGTACTACTTACTATGTCTTACCATTAAAAATTGCTAGGTGGGGTCATGAAGGTACCATTTGTGCACGTGCTATTGAACCGATTTCGATCATCTTTGTGATTGGTTCGTGATATAAACCATACTCATCGACTGACGAAAACAGATTTTGAAAATCTTTCATAGCTTTGGAGGAGTTTGAGTTAAGGACAGACAGACACGTTTCCCCACAATCAAAACCTAAAGCACCTATCGAAACTTAATAACTGTACAAGTTAGGAAATTCAGATCAGCCTATAAAAAACAAGAAAGATGACCATTTCGTAGGGGAGGTGTGAGGATGTAACCATTCTAAAATAAGGGAGGGAAGGGTTAGACAGTAAGGCACAGTAAATAATACCAAAGGATTAACCCGACTATAATCACCATACTCCATCGGAAAACACGGGAACAACGCATAAAAAAATAGCAAAGATAAGGCGAACAGAAGAGGAGAATACGCTCAAGGACACTACTGTGGTTGGTTTGGTTTGTTTGGTATTAACGTCCTTTTCAACTGCTATGGTCATTTCAGGACGGCTTTATAGGGGCCGCAAATTCAGCCTCGCAAGGGTTCTTTAACGTGCAGCAGCCGGCAAACGACTACACGGGACCAACGGCTTTACTTCCCTTCCGAAGGAAGTGCGTGATCTCAGGATTTACCCCTGAAAAATCCTCGTCGTCCTCGGCCGGGATCGAAGCCGCGTACTCGGGCATCAGAGGCGATCACGCAACCTGCTGAACCACCGAGGCCGATAGACTACTGTGGAAACATCTTGCGAGGAAGCACTGGCGCCAGCGTCCGCGCGCTGTGCTGCGTGCTTGCGGGAGGATTCGACTTCTTTATAGATTTAAAGTGCTTTAACCTACCCCCAGTCTTTTTATTTGTAGGTTAAAGCACTTTAAATCTGATTTTCAACTCATTTTTATTTTTTTATTTTTATACAAATTTTTAATTACTTTTTGTATGGAATAAATTATGGTTTACTAAATCTATATTTTTAATGTGGATAAAAAATAATACAAAGGAAAGCATCCATTCAACCAAATAGTAATTACAAAAGTTTATTAAAGTTTAAAAAAATGACAATAAGAAAATATAATTTCTTATATAAATAAAATTTTGCACAATTGCAAATGAAAATATTTTAATTAACTATTGTAATTGCTATTTGGTTACAATACTATTGGTTGAATGCATGTTTTCATGTGTATGAATTTTTTGGATAGATATATTGTTGACTTTGACATTATATACAGGGTGTTTTTGAATTGAGTACAGATTTTTTGGGAGATGATAGAAGAGGTCCTTAGAAGTATCTTTTGTCATATGAACATGAGGTCCCCGCAGCTCATTTTACAGTAATAGTTCGAAATCACCGCCATTTGCTTCATAGCACAATTCGCAACGCCTTATCATGGATTGATGTATGCGTGGAAACAGTTGATTTGCACGGTCGCTGATGTCACCTGCTGCCGCGGCAACACGAGCCGCCAATTCTTCTTCGGTATCTACGGGTTCGGAGTACACCATTGATTTTATGCTTCCCCATAAAAAAAAAATCCATGGGTGTAAGATCTGGCGATCTCGGTGGCCAAGCAACTGGTCCGCCACGACCAATCCAACGACCAGGATATGTCTCATTTAGGTAATCTCTAACTGCTCTTGTGTAATGCCAAGGTGCGCCGTCCTGTTGAAACCACATCAAATGTCTCGTCATTAGTAGAACATCTTCAAGAAGACCAGGGAGCTCCTCCTTCAGGAAACCAAGGTATGTTTGCCCCGTTAAGACGCCATGGTAGGAGATATGGCCCAATCAGGACATTGTGAATTAGGCCAGCCCAAATATTCAATGAAAAACGATACTGATAACTGTTAACATGTGTTGCACATAGGTTGCCATGAGACCACAGATGAGTATTGTAGCTATTGAACATTCCCTCTCGCGTAAACGTTGCCTCATCTGTCCACAAAACCATGGAAGCAAAGTCTGGAATCCTATTGTGTTGCTGCATAAACCATTCCGCGAAAGCACACCGGGGACCATGATCATTGGGACATAATTCCTGCACCTTTCGAAGCTTGAACGATGTTGCAGGTTGGCATGTAAAAAGTTCCATACAGTGGTATGACTAGTATTCAAAGCAGCTCCGACCACACGAATACTTGTCGACGGATTTCGGTTAAACCTTTCCAAAACTTCATCCTGTAATTGAGGGGAGCGTAACCACCGACGACGTCCACGCTGATGATTATCATCAGCGAATGCGCCTGTTTCTCTTAGACGACGATCTACTGCACCAATTGTTCGTGGATTGGGAAGAATTCTGTTGGGATAACGTTCAGCATACAAACGCCTTGCACCATCCATGGTACCAGCAGCACCTTCATGTCTGCATAATCATTCCATGTAAAACGATTCATACTGTTTGTTTAACTTTACATCAAGTGAACTTTTTAAAACAAATCTTTTCACCAAACAAGCACGTGCACCTTGAAATTTCTTTGCAAACAATTGCATTAAAAGTTATTACAGTAGATTGCTTGTGTTAATTGTTAAAAATAAAATAATCTAGGCCTACCAATGCACACTGCCTCCCGGTGTCATTTGATTGTTCAATGCAGTATTGTAAGTAAACGGAGCTGCGGGGACCCATGTTCATATGACAAAAACTACTTCTAAGGACCTCTTCTACCATCTCCCAAAAAATCTGTACTCAATTCAAAAACACCCTGTATATACGTATATGCAAAAAAAAAAAAAAATCCGAGTGGCTTTGATGTATCAGTAGTCTATAATATATATATATGAATCCTTTGATATGTTACTTGATGAAGGGTAACCTCTTGAATTCTTTCTCATTTTATTTTTGTTTGGAATGATAAGTAAACTCTGTTTTGTTTGTCTGTTTAGAAACAATGCGCTTATTGTCAAAAGCAATGTGAAAACTAGTAATGAGATAAACAGTACAGTAGTCTTCAGAATGCGCGAGGACTTCAAGATTAAATTAGTGCCGAGGCCATTTTAAAGTAGGTAACTGATTATTTATGTAAGGAATCAGATAAGGAAAGAAGTCTTGATGAAATCTAAGTTGCCTCCACCCATTAATTAATTTCATAATAGTAATCCGAGATAAACGCAATTAATAATAATTAAACTCATTTGTTACAATTAAAAGAAACTTTTTTTTAATATTATAATAAATTTTAAAAAAAAATTCACTTTCTCTACGTCTCCAGACGTGAAGCGCCCCCCTTTACCAAACGTTTCTGCGTGACGATAAGAGTAAATTAAAATTAATAATAATGAAGGAGAAAATTGCAACGTACAACGTAATTAAACACCACAATTTAAACATGTAAACACTTTTTCATGTTTATAAATTAAATACAATTTTCACGCGCTCATCGTCGCACTCTCTTAAAAAAAAACAAAAAAAACAAAAAAAACAAAAAAAAAAACAAAAAAACAAAAAAAACAACAACAACCCAGAAGTCGTCCTCGTCGTCGTCCACGCCTTTATGGTTCGTTTTATGTTTAGTCGACAGGGCGAAAATATGATGCCACGGAAAATTTAATATGAAAATAAGGTAGAAGAAAGAACCCTTGGAGAAATGGTTTAAATTAAAAATCAAGCTCCACACATGGAGACCCCCTCGTGGAAAGAAACCAACCGGGAGAAATAGAGATGAACTTAATTTACGATCTGCTTTCCTTTTTATTACTTTTCCATATTTTCACCTTTTCAACCCAAGGATCTCTTAAGAAAGTAAGAAGAATTTTAATTGCTTCAATTTCTGAAAGATTACCAAGTTTACTTGCCCCAGCAAATTGTAATGGAAAAAAGTTACTCACTGCAAGTACACTGGTGGACAAAAGTTTGGGGTAGGTGTGTTTTCTAAGAAAACAATTATTTAGAGATTTTATTGTTATGGCACCTATTAAATATATCAAAATTGACAATTGAAAAATTGATCTTTTAATTTGTTTTTAAGTTACATGCAAAGTATGCAAACCGAACTGGTCAAAAGTTTGGGGTAACAGGTAAATAACTGATATTTTTTACAGTAAAGTGCATGAATATTTGTCCATTGATTTTTTGGAATGTGAAGAAGTGCCTTAAGATGATTTCTGGTGAGAAACGAAGGAAATTCATGTATTGTATGCTCAACACAACAACTTCAAGCGAGAAGCTGAAATTGCTCATGTTGGCTACAATACACTAATCAGGGCAATTAACAAATGAAAACAGGAAGAAGATGGGAAACCCATCTGCACTTACAAGACGGACAAAATCTAGCATAAAACGCCATGGGAGCAGAGAACTTGAGAACTTGGTTCTGGAACTTCAACCAGAACCATTGCAGCGTGAATTGCAGCGTGAGAACTTTCGCTATGAAACTATTGAAAACTCACTGCCATTAATACCAAAAAATAAAATAGCAAGACTTCAATTTGCTCAGAAACACATCATGAGAAGACTGATTTTGGGTTGGTGGTATTTTCTGATGAAAAACGATTTTTCCATGGATGGACCTGATAACATGTGCAGTTATGTTACAAAACCAATTGCTCTGGTCAGAAATAAGCACCAAATGGGAGGAGGAGATGTGATGCCATTAGGTGCCATTTCAAACGCGGGTCACCTGAAGATAAAAGTAATTGAGAGCAAATAGACGGCAACCAATACTTAGAAGACCTTCAAAGCACATCCATTCTTCTCTGCAAGAGACACTACAGACAAAAACTAAGGGTATGGCAGCAAGACAATGCATCTATCCACACAGCACGAATTTTTACTGAATGATATTCCACTAACAAAGTTCGTACACTAGACTGGCCGGCAAGGAGTCCCGACCTCAACATTATAGAAAATGTTTGGCATCTTATGAGCCAGGATATCTATGCTGACAAACAGTATTCAACTCTTATGCAGCTAATCAATGCAATTGAGGCCTCCGCTGTTAAAATAGCACCAAACACCATCAAGAAGTTATTTTCATCAATGACAAATCAAGTTATAAAGTCAAATAGCGGTCTGATTTCATATTAATTTCCTTTACTTTTGATATCTTGATGATTATTTACCTGTTACCCCAAACTTTTGACCAGTGTAATTTGCATTATTTGGATGTAACTTAAAAACAAATTAAAAGATCAATTATTCAATTGTCAATTTTGATATATTCAATAGGAAGTAAAAAAGGTGTCATAACAATAAAATCTCTAAATAATTGTTTTCTTAGAAAACACACTTAGCCCAAACTTTTGTCCACCAGTGTATATAGGGTGTCTCATCTAAAATGAACCAATAGCCAACTTCTAGAATACAAATCTGACAAGAGAATGACTCCTATCTCGCCACGATCATGAAACCCTTTAAAAAATGTTTCTTTGCATTCACAGTACCATTTTCTGAAGTCCTTAGTATCCCCTGGGAGATAAATAATGGCTCGACTGTTAAATAAACACACGCTTCATCTAGAGTGACCAGGTATTTCCACTTTTCATCCGCCAGATAGCGTTTATACAGTTTACGGCAATTGGTCCGTCGCTCTTGAACATGGCGTGGCAACAACTTATGAACGTGGTTCTTGTGTCGCTTGGTCCAGTTGGGTTTACTACAGTGACTTCCAAAACTGTTCCAATGGTTAGATAGCGAGACGTTCATCCATCTATTATTGATATTGTATACATACAATAGAGTCACCAGTGCTTTCGTTTAAGAACTCTATCTGAGCATGAAATACACTGGTGGCTAAAAGTTTGGACCAACATCACAAAGTCATCGTGTTGTGTGGTGAGCACTAAAACCATCGCAAGTATAGTACAATGTTAACTGAAAGCCAACGAGAGCGAATTAGACATTTTAACAAGCAATTTACAAACTTCAAAAAAGATGCTGAAATCTCCCGTGTGAGCTACAAATCTTTATTACGAACTGTTAAAAATGTTAATTGGAAAATAGGACGGAAATAGGACGACCTTGTGCACTGACGCGAAGAGACAAATCAAAAATTAAGAGACATGTTAGACATGATATTACATCTGGGCATGTAGTCAACACCACGCAAGTCAAACTTAATCTGCAACTTGCTGCCTCAAGAAGAACAATTCGCAGCGAACTACGTCTCAGAACTTTGCATATGAAATTTAACCCAAAAAGTTGCCACTACCACAGAAACATATGCAGGAGAGACTGGAGTTTGCTAAGACACATCTGCTTGAAAACATAGACTTCCAATTGGTTGTGTTTTCTGATGAAAAACGAATCAGTTTAGATGGTCCTGATAATATAGCTTCTTATGAAGAGCATCGTGATAAAGAAACACTTGTTCCACTGCGAATTAAGCGGCAAATGGGTGGTAGTGGAGTGATGATTCTGGGTGCCATTGGAAGCAACGGAAAGTTGAAGATTCACATTACAGATGGACATTGCACAACAGCTCAGTATAAAGATGATCTTCACAATGTGTTCATCCCTTTGTGAAAAGTCTAGTTTAAGCAAAAACCATGGATTTAGCAGCAGGACAGCCCTGCAATCTATATTGCACGAGTTCTGAAAGTCTATTTTGAGAGCAATAACATTTCCGCTTTTGCTTGGACTGCTCGAAATCGAGATCTCAACATTATTGAGAATGTGTGGCATCTCACGGAACAAAAAATTTACCAAAACACTCAGTACAAATCTCGAGAACAACAAATAGATGCCATTCAGAAAGCTGTTAAGCCAAATGTTATTAAAAGCTTATTTATTTCTATTTCAGGTCGTTTGTCAGATATTGTAGAGTCAAAATGATCTCAAATATCAAAATAATTCATTAGTTGATGATGTAATACTTTTTTCCCTTTATGTTATACAAATGTGGTCCAAAGTTTTGGCCAGTCTTATTTTGATTTTAGGTAATAAGAAACCAACGACGCAAAAATAAATTTGTTTCTTCCCTGAATATTGTTTCATATTTACTTAGAGTTGTAGGTGTAAAACAGTTTTCGTATAAATTCAGTTTTTCTTGACATTGCTAGTTGGCCCAAACTTTTGTCCATCAGTGTAAGTGCAATACAAAATTTTTTCAAATATTTATTTAATATTTTATGTAGCCTCCTTTGGCTTTCAACAATGCAACAATACGTCTAGGCATGCTGTCAATTAAATTAATACATGTTTGGGCAGAAATAGTTTCTCATTTCATCTTTGTTCTTTCCCACAATTCTTGCATTCCTTTTGGTTCAGTTGGATATTTGGCCATTTGTTTTTTAAGGTGTTCTCACAAATGTTCTACTGGATTGAGATCTGGAGATTGTGCAGGCCACTTCAGAACCTCAATTTCGTTAACTTGGAACCAGTGTGTGGCAAGGCGTGCTCAATGTTTGGGATCGTTGTCTTGCTAGAATATAATCTCTTGTTTGTCTTGACCATGAAAATCCAGAGTAGGGATGAAGTAGTTGTCCAGAATGTCGCAGTAAATTTAACAGTTCCGTTTACTTCCCGTTCTGTTATCCATGATCCTGGACGTTTCACATCCACGATCGACCATCTGATCCTAATCGTTTTATTAGGGATAAAAATTTCTATAAAACGTTTTCGAGAATATTTCTCATCATCAGTAGGATAAAACATTTTTGAATGGTGAAAACAGTTGAAATAAGAATTTATATATATTTTTATCCCAAATATTTGGACCACCCTCATCAAAATTTCATCTGTATTTGAAAACCAACACTTCCTTCAAAATTATAGTTTTCTACTATCTTCACAAGACTTCATCTACATCCTCAATAGACTAAGTTTATTTCTACTATCAACAACATCTTCAATAGACTACAGCGTTTAAGTCTTCTTCCATCTCACAAGTTTCTTCATCGTTTTTCAAGATTGGTGACTTGATTTTTTGTTTTTATTAAATTTTAATTTGACGATTTTCCCCATTAAAAGGAGACTACCCACATTGAAATTTAAAATTAATCATTTAAACTCCTTAGATCAATAATAATCTAATTTTGAGCTAATAAAAATGGTATGAAAAAATATAAATAACATATTAATATATCAGATCAAACATATACATAAATATATGTAATATTATGTAATGATATACAGGGTGTTTCAAAATTATGTACAATAAATTTAGTGCCATATTCTTCAGGTCAAAAGAAGACGAAAATGTTCTATACCACTTTGTCTGGAAACGACTTATTTACGCGATACAGCCAACTAAACCCGTGGCTACAAATTAGAGGAATTGTTCAAAGTGCCCGCCACCAGCTCGCACGCACGCTTCGGCTCGTTGCATGAGCGACCGTCTCATGTCATGGAAGAGTTCGTCGCCAGCATTACGAACGGTTTGGCATGCATTTCAAATTCGTTGTCGCAGATCCATAATGTTAGGAACTGCTGTGCTGTAGACGATATTTTTCACATGACCCCACAGAAAAAAGTCCAAGGGATTAAGGTCGGGTGATCTTGCAGGCCAGACTACCGGTCCACCTTGACCTATCCACCGATTCGTGTATGCAGCATTAAGGTGTGCTGGAGCGCCATCATGCATGAACCACATGTTAGATCTTATCAAAAGAGGAACATCTTCCAGTAATTCTGGCAATGCATTCTGCAGAAACAAAAGATACGTTCGTTCGCCCAGTCAATCGTGGCGGCAACACACAAGGGCCAATTAAGTTATTTCCGACAATTCCACACCAAATGTTCACGGAGAAACGCTCTTGATGCGCTCGAGCTCTGGTAACATGCGGGTTAGCATCTGCCCAATGGTGCTGGTTGGGAGAATTTACGATTCCTGTCCGGGTGAAGGTTGCTTCGTCCGTGAAAAGTATCAGGGTCTGCAGCATGACGACGTTGTATCCATTGACAAAATCGTTGTCGGTGTGGATAGTCCGTTGGGTTCAGTGCCTGAACCTGTTGTAGGTGGTGTGGATGCAAAAGCTGACGGTGAAGAATGCGCCAAACAGATGAGTGCGGAATGTGTACCATGGAAGAAATACGACGGGTGCTTGTCTGTGGTTCATCATGTATGATGTCAATTATCACATCCTCCTCATCCGGAGAATGTGCTACAGGCCGCCCTTGCCCTGTTTGACGGCCAAAGGAACCACGCTCCCTCAAATGTCTGTTCGGTTATTTGGCAAACGTCTATTCGGAAAGCGTTCTTGGTAGAGTCTTCTTGTGCATGTCAGTGTATTCTGCACTGGAATACGTGTACATGACTTTTTTTTACGTAAATCGTAATGCGTATGTCAAAGCACGCAAACGTTCTGAAATTGCTATTCCTAGTGGATGTAGAGTAATGGAAACAAGCGTACACAACTAATGGAACAACCCTAAAGTAGGTTTAAATGGAACAAACCACTCAACCTAGTGTTGGGTCGAAACGCAGGAACTGCTAAAATATGGTCCGCTAACTACCTGTATAATAAATTTTATTATCAAAAATAAAAAGAATATGTTAGATGTTGCTGTGTTCCTATGCTTTTCCTTTGAAGCAAGGTCTATGAGTGACGTCATCTGCACCAGCGAATCACGTCAATTTACCCGCATAAGCAATCCTTGTTATTATTTTATTATCCTTGGGTCAAATGTAAGGACAAATTGTTTCGTTTCAGCCGAGCCTGAATTAGCGGAATTCCATTGTAGTATCTCGCTATGAGAGGATTCTATTAATAGCCGAGTGAGTTCCACGTGCAAAGATAACAGTCCAAACTGGAAACAGTCACCTATTTATTTTAAGCATTCTCCAAAACGCGTTAGTTCATTTCAGCGACGACTCTCGTTAACGGTCGTAAATTTTTAGAAACGTTTAACTACACCCATTAAATAGACCCGTGGTAAACGATAGCGCAAGTGATTATAGGCAATTAAATGAGAGATCCAATTAGTCAATTACTCTAATCGCTAAAACGTGTCAATTATAGCCTTCGCTTCAAAACCAATACCGCCATTTGGCTATTCAATGGGATTATTTATTTCTCATAATAGGAGTAGTGGCGGTCACTTAACCTTTTTGGGACCTCCTGGACATTACCTCCATTGACCTCCCATTCGTTTTGCAATAGAAACCAAAGCTTCAAATAATTAGCTCAGCTTAATTGATAAAGAAATTGGCCACTTCCTTTTCAAATGTATTTACAGAACGGGCAAACGAGGAGAACGTAAACATATGTATTATGCTAACGATAAAAACTCAATCAAATCCCCCTAATTACTATCCTCCTCACTGTGTTTGCAAAACAAAGAAATTATTAATTAACTCTTTCTATGAACAAACAATGAATAGAACCTGAGTCTCTTAACAGAAATAGCTCTGTCCTACATGATTTCCATCCCAGCATGCCAAAGGTCATGGGATTGCAGTGGACTATTTTTCAAGTGGCAGTAGCATCATGTGCAAACAGTATAAATAAATGAGAGCTTTCCGAGAGTACTAACTTGACGGCCTTACCTCCCACCATGGACAACGCAGTGGTCGACCACACCTTCTCAATAACGGGACCAACGGCTAACACCGCTAACAGGCAACTGACACTACGCCAGATGACATCAGACTTTAACACAGTGATGCTAGGGCTGTATCATTGCGAACTGTGCCATGGGATATGGAAGCAGATGTCCCACAAGGGTGCCTTTGCTAACAAGACAGTCTTCAGCAACGTCTCCCCTGGGCCCATGAACTGGAAACGTGTGACCTGGTCTGATGAGTCTCGATTTCAGCTGATACGAGCTGATAGGTTAAGGACATGGACCCAAGTTTTCCAGGGATGTTAAAAACATATCACTCATTGCTGCAATGGGTAAGAAACGTGATTTATCAGATCTGGAAAAGGGGATGATAATCGGTTTCCGGGCCAAGGGTGGCAGTATTTCGGAAACCGCGCAGTGACTCGCGCTGCTGTAGTTAAAGTGTACCATGATTGGGAAAATGGGACCGTTCAGAGTAAACGGTATGGGAACTGTGCAGCACCACGTGCCATTGATGAGAGATGTGAACGTAGGCTGTGAAGGCCAACCGAAGAGCTACAGTGGACCAACTTACCGCTCAACCAACGAGGGTGCTACCAGACATGTCTCTACAAGCACAGTACAGAGGACCCTGAAACTTATGCGCCCATGCAGACGAAGGTTCATCGCCAAAAACGGCTTCAATTTGTCCAACAGTACAGAAACTTGACCACTTCAGGTTCATCGAGATTTCTGCTCCACATAAGTGACCCACGGCCGTTGGCGGGTGAGGCGAGAAACTTCCAAGAACAAGCATCTTGCAACTACACTGAGTTAGCAAAACTCATGGGATAGTTACTTAATATCTGGTCGGGCCACCTCTGGCCCCGTGGAGTGCAGCAATACGGCGTGGTAGTTAGTCTGCAAGTCCCTGGTACACTTCTGGAGGCAGTTGACACCAGATAGTCTGCAGAGCCGAAGATAGTTGCTGCCCGTTCGTGGGCGGATGATCCAGTGCCCGGAGCCTGACTTCAACAGCATCCCGGATATGCTCGATGGGATTCATGTCAGGGCTCCGGGCTGGCCATCTCAGTCGTTGGACCTCTCCTGCATGCTCCTCGAACCATTCGCGGATGACAGTGGAGCGATGTGGTGGAGCATTGTCATCTTGAAAGACTGCTACGTCGTCAGGGTGTTGAAATGTCAAAAACGGGTGCAGATGGCCTCCGATGAGTTGACGATACCGTGGACCATTCAACGTTTGGTTCAGGATAAACAGAGGGCCCATTCCAAACCAGGAAAATGCACCCCAGACCATCACTTACGCCCCACCAACCTGCACCACCACCTGTTGGCATGCGGGATCCATCGTTTCGTGAAGTCTGCGCCACATACGGTGCCTTCCATCAGCGTGGTACAGTTGATATCGTGACTCATCTGGCCATATGACGTTACGCCACTGTTGCAGAGTCCAGCCTAGATGGTTGGTAACAAATGCACGCCAGAGTTTCCGATGACGCTGGGTAAGCATTGGCACCGACGACTGCCAAACCCGAGGGCATGGAGATTGCGACGGATTGTCCACCGAGAGACGTTTCTAGTGCGGCCAGTATTGAACTGGTCTGTGCGCTCCTGTCTCTCTGAATCATTCGTCCCAGGTGTCGCCGGTCACGATCATTCAGGGCAGCTGGACGCCCGGTATGGTGCCTGTTGTGGACTGTGATGCCTTCATCCAGCCATTCCCGATACACCCTGGACACAGTTGAGCGGGGAAAGCCAAATACCTGCACCACTGCGAAAATGGAACATCCCATGCGTCGGGCACCTACTATCATACCCCGTTCAAAAGACATCAACGCGACGACGTGTCATTTCTGATTAATCACTTATCCAAGCTCTTCCCACAAGGTTTAATGGTCCATTCCCAGAATCCGTTACCCCTGTGAATTCGTGAGCCATGCCCATCAATCAATGTGCTTGCTATCCCATGGGTTTTGCTATCTCAGTGTATTGTTGGACGAATCCAGGCTGGTGGAGGCATTCATCCATAACTGCAGATCAAGTACACGCGTACATAGCGACTGTCTGCGACGTTTCATACGGCTGCAATTGAGGAACACGGCCAAGAGTTCCAAGTACTACCCTGGCCCCCTAATTCCCCAGACCTCAACCAGTTGAAACCAGTAGAAACCTACCAGAATCTTACTGACTCACTCCCACGCCGTCTAGCTGCTGGCCGTGCCGCTAAAGGCGGTTTTTCGGGATAAGTCATAATAATGTGACTCGACTCTCAATGTCAAGTTTTCGCATCGTTTTACTCACTTCTTAGAAGAAAGCTGAAGAATTGTAACAATAACAACAACAACAAGAAGAACAAGATAAAGAGCGAAGTCTCTTTGTTAGATATTGCGCTTTATTATATGATTTTTTCTAAGCAGGAAATTCAATTAAAGAAAATAAAGCTGCATTATTAAAGGAAGACATTAACACTGCACGATAATGGCAATTAAGCCAAGTGGAAGTAAAGAGTTGGAAAAGAAAACAACTTTGCTGCTTCTCTACCTTATCTTCAACCCTTTGATGTTCATGAGAAACAACAGCCCGGCCTTAATTAATTTTCTCAACTTGGAAAGCAGAACAGACTCAGGAGGCTAAATGGGTTCAATGGAAGAGAAGTGAAATAAAGAGCTGGCGAAAAAATAAGAGCGAGAGAGAAAAAAAAATCACACAGGAATGAGCTTCCGCGATTGGATTTCCGGAAATTAAAGGAAAAGGTAAAGAGGTCAGAACGAGAAAGATCTTCAAAGAAAATTGAACGGAATAATTTTTTTCCCTTTATTCTTTCTCTCTCTCTCTTCATTCAAGTAATTCGCATTTCGAGTTAAAATTAGCTTAGAGGATCAGCTTTAGTGCGGATCGTTGTAAGGAGAAAATTGAAAAAATAATATGAAGGAAGAAAAAAAACCTAACCTTTGGATAAAAAAATAAGATTAAGAAATATGCAAATTCATTTCATTTGATAAACACATCCCCTACTGGGACTAAATTCCATTTCCATGGTTTCGCTTTCGAATGGCGCTTAATTAATTTGTTAATTAATGAATTTAATTTTCACAAGAACGCCTAGGCCAACATTAGTAGATCATTTTCATGGGGCGTTCAGTTTCTTTTTTGGATAAAGCGTGATTCCCACAAGCAGAAAAACCATAAAGCAGAAAATTTTTTTCTGACGTCATTTTCTGCTTTCAGTTTCTTCTGCCCGAGTTCGGCTGAGTTCAACTTTGTGACAGAAGCAGAGCAGAAATGGTCGCTCAGGCAACAGAAAATGACGTCTAGGTAACCACAAAAGTTCTTGCCGTTTTTATGTTACCATAAAAGGAAGTGATAGATGGGCATTGCTCACGAATTCACAGGGGTAACGGATTCTGGGAATAAACCATTAGACGTTGTGGGAAGAGCTTGGATAAGTGGCACGTCGTCGCGAGTTGACGTCTTTTGAACGGGGTATGATAGTAGGTGCCCGACGTATGGGATGTTCCATTTCGGCAGTGGTGCAGGAATTTGGCTTTCCCCGCTCAACTGTCTCCAGGGTGTATCGGGAATGGCTGGATGAAGGCATCACAGTCCACAACAGGCACCATACCGGGCGTCCAGCTGCCCTGAATGATCGTGACCGGCGACACCTGGGAGGAATGATTCAGAGAGACAGGAGCGCAACAGTGCAGCAAATCACAGACCAGTTCAATACTGGCTGCACTAGATACGTCTCTCGGTGGACAATCCGTCGGAATCTGCATGCCCTCGAGTTTGGCAGCCGTCGCCCTACACGGGTGCCATGCTTACCCAGCGTCATCGGACACTCCGGCGTGCATTTGCCACCAACCATCTTGGCTGGACTCTGCAACAGTGGCGTAACGTCATATGGTCAGATGAGTCACGATATCAACTGTACCACGCTGATGGGAGGCAGCGTGTGTGGCGCAGACCTCACGAAAAGATGGATCTCGCATGCCAACAGGGTGGTGGGGCGTCAGTGATGGTCTGTGGTGCATTTTCCTGGTTTGGAATGGGCCCTCTGGTTATCCTGGACCAAACGTTGAATGGTCCACAGTATCGTCAACTCATCTGAGATCATCTGCACCCGTTTTTGACAATTCAACACCCTGACGACGTAGCAGTCTTTCAAGATGACAATGCTCCACCACATCGCTCCAATGTCATCCGCGAATGGTTCGAAGGAGCATGCAGGAGAGCCCGGAGCCATGACATGAATCCCATCGAGCATATCTGGGATGCTGTTGAAGTCAGGCTCAAGGCACTGGATCATCCGCCCACGAACGGGCAGCAACTATCTTCGGTTCTACAGACTATCTGGTGTCAACTGCCTC
Source organism: Rhysida immarginata (assembly GCA_023313115.1). NCBI lineage: Eukaryota > Metazoa > Arthropoda > Chilopoda > Scolopendromorpha > Scolopendridae > Rhysida > Rhysida immarginata. Next base: position 72,776 of record JAHWFO010006042.1, on the reverse strand, counting down.
CAGAAGTGTACCAGGGACTTGCAGACTCACTACCACGCCGTATTGCTGCACACCACAGGGCCAGAGGTGGCCCGACCAAATATTAAGTAACAATCCCATGAGTTTTGCTAACTCAGTGTATTTCGTGCAATCAAGAAGATGTTGTTCGCATTATGACTTCAAGGTGGGCTTGTGAGTAGCAGCATCAAGTCGCCGAAGGTGTCGTACGTTTGGGGTCTGGAGAATTTGCCACTTCTGATAAACCCCATAATCTATAGTGTCTGGTGGACTAGACGCCAAATGGTTCAATACGAGCTGCTCTCAACTGGCCAAACCGTCACTGGGGACTTGTACTTCCAGCAGTTGGAACATGTGCAACAAGCATTGGGGTACTGTTCCTTCGTGACAATGCCTGGCCAGGGAAACCATAGAGCGGCTTGGCTGGGAAAGTTTGTGTCAGCCACCTTACTCACCAGATTTTGCACCTTTTTCATTCTCTGGACAACCATCTTCGTGGAAAATCCTACACCAATGATAGAGACCTGCAAAAGGCACTCACGGACCTCTTCGAGTCCAAGACCAGTAAGTTTTACAGCCAGGGGATAGATCAACTGGAAACACGTTGGCAGAAGGTGCTAGATGCTAATGGAGATTACTTTGAGGAATAGCGATACACTACGTTTTGAGTACATCATTTTGTTTTCCGGGATTAAAAACGGCAACAACTTTTGTGGTTACCTAGTAAAAATGTCGGACGCTCAGTTCACGAAGGTAAAGAGGCTGAGAAAACAAATTCTGCTTTTTTTTTTTACTATCTGCTCCTGGAGATGTCCCACGAGGCAGAAACTCAAAAGGTTCAAACAGCCTGCTATCCAAGCGCCATCCTTTGTCTTTGTTGTAATTTGGTATTCTTTGTGAGCTGAGCGTCCAACATTTTTTTAGTGTGTGTGAAGCGTAGTTCCCACATGCATATAAACAACGGCAGAAACCACAAATGCAGAAAAATCTTATGACGTCATTTCCTGCTGTCGTCTCTTCTGCCCGAATGAAAATTTCTGCTTTTCGGAGTTGGGTTGAGCTCAACTTTTATGGCAGAAAGCAGAGCAGCGATCAGTCCTGACCTGAACCCTATCGAATTTACTGTTCACTGAATATAAGTTTATGTAAAAGCTTCTATTATTTTGTGACAGAAAATATGCTCTAGAATGTAAAAGTGATCAATCATATCCTTATCAGTGTGGGGAAACGTGTCTGTCTGTCCGTAACTTTAACTCTCCAAGGCTATGAAAGATTTTCAAATTCTGTTGAATATACTCCATGGTACGAACAGATCGTAAATATTATCTAAATCGGTTCAATAGCACGTGCACAAATGGTACGGTCACGACGCCACCTAGCAATTATAAATGGGAAGATACAGGGTGTCCCTAAAGTCGTGGTCGTAAATTTAATGGTATGCATATTCAATAGCAAGGAACAAAAACTCCCTATAAACATAGGTCGAACAAGGCACAGTATCCGAGAAAAAATGACTTTATTGACAAAACGGAGCAATAATCTGTACAATGCTCCTTTGGTAGTGTCTCTTGTACCTTGAACTCATATCAAATGCTCAAAATGTCCACCCATGTAGTCTCACTCAAACAAAGTCCAGGCAACGAATCAGCCAGGTCTACTTCCTTCCTTTTACATGAACAGGGCATTCCATTTACATGGCAACGGGATGAGGTTTAGTTTCTTTACGTATCATCATCATCATATCTCGGAAACGGTGCGTTGTTCGACCTATGTTCATAGCGAGTTTTTTGATTCTTGCTATCGAATATGCATACCATTAAATTTACGACCACAACTTACGGGACACCCTGTATATTAAGCAATATATCAAACTTCGGGCACCAAGTAAATTGGCTAAAAACACAGTGAAAGGTGCATACAGAGGATTGCAGGCTAATGAAAATAGATTTACTCAGTAGATGGAACAATATCAACAGCGATTTAGAATCGATTTAATAGTGTGAAATAATTTATTTAAATTTATGTAAAATTGCGTTGTCAACAGGTTTCAAAGAACTTCGTACACAAGGGGTCGTCAGCATATAGAACTTTCCTGAAGGCTGTAGAAACGCCCAGAATGCTTTGCATCAGGCTTTAAAAGCACCGTCCACGCGACAGAGCACAGTATTCGTGTTGTTTTGAACCATGGGACGTGGTAAGCCAGTAGAAACGTTAATGGGATCATCAAGCGTTTCAAAGAAATCGGGAAAACAGAACCAGGGACTGCACCAGGTAAGCAGCGATTATTGAATGTTAGGGACCTACGTTACATTGTGAAAAACAGGCATGCTCCGATAAGTGAAATGACTGTTTGGGCTCGAGAATATTTTTATATACCCATATCCGAAAGCACAGTCCGCCGTTACATCAGAAGATGCAACTATTACTTATACGCTACAAAGAGGAAGCCATTTATGAGCACTGTAGCTAAGCGTCGCCGGGTAGCATGGGCCAGAACCCATCTAAAGTGGACCCTTGCTCAGTGGAATAGTGTTCTGTGGTCCGACGAGTCCACCTTTGCAGTGATGTATGGCAACAACGGTCGCAAGGTGCTAAGGACCAAGCACGAAAGTAATCATCCCGACTGTTACCAGAGGAAAGTTCAGAAGCCTGCATCGCTGATGGTGTGGGGCTGCGTGAGTGCAGCCGGGACAGGATCGCTTCATTTCTGCGAGGGCACTATTAACTCTGCTGCCTATATAAACATTCTTCAACAGCATCTGCGTCCATCCCGCCAAAAGTTGTTCAATAGAAGACCAAGCATCTTTCAGCAGGACAACGCGAAGCCTCATGCTGCTCGGAACACCAAGGCTTGGCTACAACAGCAGCGTTTCAGGGTGCTTGACTGGCCTGCCTGCAGCCCAGATCTGTCACCCATTGAAAATGCATGGCGCATTTGAAGCGAAAAGTCAGACAGCGGAAGCCTCGGACACTGCAGCAGTTGCGGGCGTGTATTTCCGAAGAGTGGGACAAAATTCCAGTAGAAACAACGTCCAGCATGCCTTCGTCGGAAAGGTGACGCCACACGAAGTTCATTGCAACGTGTTGAAAACGGAACATTACGGAAAATTTTCTCGTTTTTTTTTCTCTGTGCACTCAATAAAGTAATTTTCATTTGTTTACAATTAGTTTCGTTGTACTTATCCAAAATTCTGTAAGTGTCCGAAGTTCAATGACGCTAGGGTTGTAATATATCAAACCATTTGGAATGATGTGTCTCAAATGAATATAAGGTAAATTTAATGATAATCCAAATTGGATCAAAACTACGCGTGGTTTAATGGTATCATTATTGTCCATTAGAAACTTGCAATGTTAACATAGGGCGATTAAAAATATGGTTCCGCGAATGGTTTAGTTTAGCCTTTCGGTACTTGGTTATGTCATTCCTTAGTGGTTTATTTAACAAATGTTGAGTTGAAATACATGTTATAATTTCATTCCACTTCTTTTCCCGTTATTATTTATGTTTTTTACATTAATTCCCAATGTCAGAGCAGTGGTCTTATAATTTCTTAACATACCTTAAGGTTTTACTTTATGGTTAAATGTGCGATTCATACCAGAGTAAATTTCAGAATTTATAATCAGGGGAATCATTTGTGGACATATATCTGGGAAATTATGAAATTACGAATCATTGAATTTTAAATATAAATTGAAAAAAATTATAAAAAAAACCTATTTAGCGTTCATGATATAAAATACAGTCAGTGACAAAAAATTAGCACCACCATCATTTTCACTGAAATTCTTTTAATGAAACAAAATTCCAAATGCTCTTTTGGAATACAGACACTTAATATCTTCAGAAACAATCTAGCTTCATAAAAATAAATTGAATGTCCACTTAGAATTTAAAAAAAAAACTGTTTTACTCAGGTGATATTTCTGAGTGACAAAAAATTAGCATCAGCTACAAAAAAATGGTTTCGCCCTAAAACTAGGCTCATTTAACTCAATTAGGGTGATATATTTACTTTATCATGTAGTAAGAGCAATTACTACAAGTGAAAAACTTAATTAATAAACATACAACAAGATGGGACGTGGTTCAGTCCTGTCAGAGTATGAAAGAGGTCAAATTGATGCCTTCAAACAAGAAAACATCTCTATACGTGAAATTGGGCGTCGTTTGAAGAGAAGCCCATGGGCTATTTCCCACTATTTGAGAAATCCTCAGGAATATGCAGTTTACAAGGGTTCTGGAAGACCTCGTGCCAGTTCTTAATAGAAGGCCAGTTCGTCAGATTGTCAGAGCCGCATCCAACTCAAGTCAAACAGCAAAACAAATTCGTGATGAACTGCAGCTCGACACAAATCTGCGAAACGTTTAGCGTGTGATCCATGACTGCCCGCATCTTCTGCGAGGAAGCCACCACTCACTAACCGTCATCAAGAAAACAGACTTCAGTTTGCCAGAAAATACATGGGTTGGACTTCAGAATGGCAAAATGTCATATTCACAGATGAAAAGAAGTTCAACTTTGACGGACCAGATGGATTCTCATACTATTTTCACGATTTGCGAAAAGAGAAACCAAGTTCTTCCACGAAGACAGCTTGGCGGTGGATCTGTAATGACCTGGGGAGCAATTGGTTTCCAGAAGAATTGTGACTTGAAGTTTCTCAGTGGACGAATCAATGCACAAGGGTATTTGTCAATGCTGAAAGACATTTTCCCTGATTTTAAACCAATTATGGCTGGAAATGATTGGGTATTTCAGCAAGATAATGCTCCCATCCACTGTTCTGCAATGGCCAGCTATGCCACCTGATTTGAATCCCATTGAGAATGTTTGGGGGTTGCTATCACGAAAAGTGTATGAAAACAATCGTCAGTACATTGAGATGTGCCATCATTGATGCTTGGGAAAATTTAGATCATTCATTGATTAAAGGATTAATTACTAAGATGCCTAATCGTATCTTTGAGGTAATTTCACAAAAAGGCAAATCCACCACATATTAACACCATTCAGAGGGTTTTTTTGTAGCTGATGCTAATTTTTTGTCACTCAGAAATATCACCTGAGTAAAACAATTTTTTTTTAAATTCTAAGTGGACATTCAATTTATTTTTATGAAGCTAGATTGTTTCTGAAGATATTAAGTGTCTGTATTCCAAAAGAGCATTTCGAATTTTGTTTCATTGAAATAATTTCAGTGAAAATGATGGTGGTGCTAATTTTTTGTCACTGACTGTAACATTAAGATCTAAAGTGCAGTATTATTTATAGAGAATAAGAATCACACACACACAGTATCATAATCTCCCCCTTACGCTTTCACTTACGTTTAGCCATCTTCAAAACCCGCACTTCTTTCAAATTGGTGTTTGCGTTTGAAAGAAAAAGAAGGGGAAAAAAATCGAATCCCCAGAAAAGGAGGACAATTTCTTTTCGCGAGCTTAAGATAGAAAAAGCAAAACGAGAGAGAGAGAGAAAGAGAGAGAGAGAATGTTTTCAGAAGGAAAGGAAATATAGGAAGGAGGCATTCGTGGGTGGGGAGGTTAAAGTGGGCGTCGGGAGCAAGTGGAGCGGCGCAGTGGCGATAAGCTTCGTTGCAATGGAGTCGTTGCAATTTCCACACACACACACACATACGCGGCCAACAAACATAGGTGTAACAAAAACTTCCCGCCACCATCGATTGATGTTTCGCGCTCCCTTACACCACGTGCGCTTAACGACCGTGGAACCTTTAGGAGGAGGAGGGAGGCTCCAGCCACTCGCCAAAAGCAACTGGACAAAAATAGGGGTTCAATGACGCAAGGCCCTCCGAGGTGGCAGTTTATGAGGGGAAACCGTTATGGGAGTCATTGTCGAGTTTAACCCCTAGAAGCAAGCAGGAAAAAAAATAAGGAGAGGGAGGGGGGAGGCATTGAGGAAAGGGTAAGACTAGGAAGAAAAGCTCATTGAAGAGAAAACAGGGTTGGCGAGGTTCTTAGAAGAAAAATGAGAAAAAGTGAAAACTTCGGAAGGTAAAAATTGGAGATAAACAAGCAAAATAGTTTCATCATGCTTATGACCTCACATTTACTTTCAACGACCATTACTCATTAATGAGCTCAGAGCGTGAAAAATATTTCAAGTCTCTTAAATAAATTATCGACTGAAATAACTAATCAGGCAACCACTAAGGAAGACCATCACTTGACTTTACTTAATTCACAAGCCTTCTCTCTCTGTTCTAGCTATTGAATACCAAAAAGAAATGCATTGATCAATATAAAAAGCAGTTTCCTGCTCAGTGTGTTGTCTCTACACTTTTGTCCTAGGTTGTCGTTGACGGATGCGACATTACTAAGAAACGGTACAATTCGCACTTTGCGTGAAAACGATGCAGCGCCGAGCAAAGAGACTGCCGCCTTTTCACTGTCTCTCAGTAGGCTGCTAACTCTCCATTATCTCCAGTTACTGCTCATTTTCTCAAATGTTATGCTCTAATAACTATCAATTCTAAGAAGGAAGTCCGGGGTTTTTATAGGCTAAAGTGACCCCTTGTGTCGAGTTCGAGAAGCCAGTAACTGAGCACTAACTGGAGATAATGGAGATTTAGGAGACTATTCAGAAACAGTGAAAAGGCAGCAGTCCGTTCGCCCGGCGCTGTAGGGTTTCGCCACTGCACTGCTGCAACAGAGCAAATGGTGAGTGACCCAATGGTCATTCATCGAAGTTTGCAAGCAGCCATCGACGATCCAATCATGTCAATAGAAGAAACGGCGACTGCTAGACTACATAGTATGATGAATGTCTAAGTTTTGCTTCAAGAGTGCGAATTGGAACTACAAATTACAACCCCACTAAGGTTGTTGGAATTGCAGAGCACACAAACACAAGCGATCAGACGTCATTCAAGAATAGAAAAACCAAGCCCCATGCAAGAAAGTGAGGTCGCCTATCCAGTAGCTGATGAAGAGGAGTCGACCACGCAATGAAAGACAAGACTTCAGCGCCATTTTCGAAATCGTGTGATTTTTTGTAGAAGTAGCCAAAACAGTGGGGTTGGAGCAGGTGTATTAATTGGAAGGAAATAGAAGAACTCTCTGACAAAATCCTCGTTCTTTTCTTCAGTGGCATTGCGATAAATATGAATAACACGTATCCTTTGAACAACTATTAAAGAGCACAATGCAGTGTGCTTCTTGGTTTGAAGAGTCGAGTTTAAGTATGTTTCCTTATCGGTTATGCCCGAGAACGACCGGCGTTCTTGTAAAGCCAACTCATTGGGAGAGGAAGGGGAAGATGCCGTTGCGTCTGGAAGGTTCTACACTGTTCAAGGGTTCCAATCACACAAATGGTCTACACGTATCTCTTTGCCTCCTCAAGAGAGACTACTCTATATCGTTCTATTATCCTCATTTCCTGCAGCATGTTGAAAATATTATTTCATCATCAATGCATCTGTTTCCATGGCAACAATATTTCCCTGGTGTTGATGAAGAAATATATGGCAACAATATCTTTGACGAAACAGCTCTCCTCTTAGGTGGAAATCTTTCTTCTATATATATAAAGAAGGATGTTTGTGTGTGGGTGGGTCTGTTTGTATGTTTTTTATACAAATCTACAGTTTTATTCCGATCTTGATAAAATTTCGCATACATGACCTTCAAAGCATGAGGAAGGTCACTGTCTACCTCAGATTTCGGAAAAATAATAAATATCGATAAAAAATCGATATTCATGGTTATGGCAAGGCATATTAATGAGAAATATCTCATGACCAACAATGCAAGGCAAAGTTTGTACAACAATAGGTATCAACAATGGTATCAGCACGCAATTCACAAACACACTGCATGAACCAACAATATATATCTCATGACCAACAATGCAAGGCAAAGTTTGTGCAACAATAGGCCCATTGTGTTCGCATCAACAATGGTATCAACGCGCAATTCACCAATAACAATGAGCACAGAATGATGATGTAATGTTAAAGCAATCTTTCCAAGAATTATAACAATGAACATAAAATGATGATGCAATATGGATAAGTTTCAATTTGTAACAATGCATAGAATTCCTGTTATTCAGGCTTTTCTTAGAAAAGAGAGTTCTTAGTACTTAACAATTTCTTGATAATCTTTAAAAATGATGAGTAACTGGAGATAATGGAGAGTTAGCAGACTATTGAGAAAGAGTGGAAAGACGACAGAGGAAGCACTCCTTTAGCTCCGTCATGTATTGAGCAAATGGGAAGCAAGTAAATAGAAGAATCGGCGACCGCTAGACTGCACAAAGTGATGAATGGCCAAGTTTTGCTTCAACACATCGAGAGAAGAGTGGAAATTGCAACAACACTAAGTATACATCTGAGGTAAGATTACGTGAGTAAGAAATTATTTAGACTAGCAGTGACATCCTTGGAGAGGTCCAGACATTGTGAGCCTTTAAAAAGATTTTTTTCGAATTTTCATTAAGAATTTTTACTGTATTAATTCTAAGCATTTTCATTGCATTTTTAAGATAATGCAAAATTTAATTTAATTTTTTGAGATTGTTCTGTTTACATCCAAGTGGAATTATCCCGGGCAATGTCGGGTACCTTTGCTAGTGAATGTATATAATCGTTCGTATCTGTGTGTTCAGCAATCCCAACAATTTGAGCAGGATTATTCATATTTGGTAAACTGTTGTTGCAATTGCACCCTGCTCTCGAGGTCTTGAAGCAAAACTTGGGCATTCATATTTGTGTGATCTAGCAGTCGCAGTTTCCTCTGTTGACACGCTCAGTTGCAGCAGTGTCTGAAAAGACCGCTTCCTCTGTCGCCTTTCCACTCTAACTGCTAACTCTCCATTATCTCCAATTAGTGCTCATTTTTTAAAATCTTCAAGAAAATGTTAACTTCTAAGAACTATCAATTCTAATAAAAGCCCGAACAACAATTTATATGCAGAGCTTTTGGAGGACATAAATTTGATATGCTGTTTCAACATGACAGGGGACCACCACATTTCACTCTCGAGGTTCGTAATTAACTGATTCTCAGATTTCCACACAGGCGGATTGGTCGTGGAGGCGGATTGATCCTGGAGAATGTGGTGTACGAAACCCCCGTGAAATCAGTGGACTATTTTGTGGGGCGCATGGCAGCTCTATCAAGCATTAAGCTTTTTCTTTTTCATACCAGCCCGCCCTCTAGCGACAACAGCGTAACGTCATAGCTGCTAATTTGCTTAAAGCAGTCAAGTCATATATAGCGTTCTCTACTATCTATTCCCTTACAAACAATTTTGAGGGCCATGGTGGCAGAAGGCAACCAACCACAAATTCCCTCTCATAACCTAATTCCTTATCTATTCCAAGAATTCCGCCTTATTCTTAAGAAGCCATTTCCTGACTGCCCTCTTTTTTTTTTTTTCAGGGCTCCTAAAATATGATTTTAATTCGCCACATTATCCCGCCATCACGTCTAACTAATTCAACACTCCCGCTTCGAGGTCACACATCCCAAAAAGAAACAAAGAACAACATTAAGGCAATTACCGCCATTTGAGAAACTAAAAGGACGATGATAACAGGCCAGTAAAAAAATAAAAGAAAACCATTTCATAATGAAAATATAGAATCATTGTATCAAGAAGACCGTGAAGTAGATAAAATTTTGGACCAATGCCATCTCTCTTGAGGGTCGGGTGAAAAAGGCTTCATTCTTAAATGGGGTAATCTAAAGAACCATTGGCCCTTTTTTTAAAAAAAAAAATATAGAAATATTAAAAAAAGCCTTTCGGTTGTTATCTTCTTTTACCACCAGAGGCGTTGGTCCGAGGAGCCATAAAACGAGCAAATCTACGAAAACAACGTCAGTATCTGTCAAATTTATTTCAACGTTAAATGCTATTTCTCGCCATCCCCCTGTATAGAGTTATTCCTCCGTCACAAAACGCGTTCTTCCATACCCCCTCCCAAACTGCATTGCTGGCTTTTTCTTTCTTCCATGTTTTATTGCTATCCGTTTCTAATGGCGCTGTTTTGCTTCTGTGCCTAAATGAATTAAAAAGGAGTAGAAATCTGAACTTTCTTTACGTTGCTCAAAGATAACTCAAGCCCATGGAAGACAACCTAAAATGTCCATGGAACACTTTCATCTTGGATACAAGTCCAAATTTTCAAACGGTAAGAGGGTCATGTGACATATGAAACGCATGTGGTGTTTCCTGATAAACACAATGGTGTCGTTATTTTTTACCTATCTTCATTCATTCTTGAGTCAATGCAGTTTTTATGTCTGATTGGCAAATCCAACATGACCCCACTCAACTTGAAAGTTCAGGAGCACACACGCTGAATGATACGCTCTTTCAGATGCTCAATGAAGATGGGACCTACGTTATCAAAAAACTGCATTAACTCAGAAATGAGTAGAGATACGTAAAAAGTAACAACACCATTGTGTTTGTCGGGAAATTCCATAGTCGTTTCATATATCACATGACCCCCTTCCCATTTGAAAATTTGGAGTTGTATCCAAGATGGAGTCTTCCTCATATGGAAAACTGCATTAACTCAAGAATGATTAAAGATACCTAAAAAGTAACAGCCTCATTGTATTTGTCGGGAAATTCCATATTTATTTCATATATCACATGACCTCATTCTCATTTGAAAATCTGGAGTTGTATCCAAGATGGCCGGCATAACAACCACATCCACAAAGGCCATAACCGCTGGTGACTACAACTTCACAAAATGCCATGTTCTATCGAGTGTGATCAATGTATTCCCACCGTTTATGATTGCGAAATCCAACCAGAAGCGCCATATACTCTCTAGCAAAAATGGCATAGTGGGGCTTCATTAAACATCTGAAACAGCGTATCACAAAGGCTTGTCAAAGTGGTGACCCCAATGTGCTCAAGGTTGGATTTGAGAATCAGATATAGCGGCCAAAATATTGAACACATCCTATAGGACAATATATTTTATGGTGAATCAGGATCTTATAAATGTTCAAAAAACTGCGTTAACTCAAAAATGAGTAAGGATACGTAAAAATTAACACCACCATTGTGTTTCTCAGAAAATTCCATATTTATTTCATATGTCACATGACCCCCTTCCGATTAGAAAATTTTGAATTGTATCCAAAATGGCTGCCATGTTGGTATCATAACCAAAAGCCCCCATAGCGTTTAAATCTTATTTAGGTGGGCTCAGACTTTGGGGTTAGCCATTGAAAACTGCTACAATAATATGAAACGGTATACACTGAGTTAGCAAAACTCATGGGATAGCAAGCACATTGATTGATGGGCATGGCTCACGAATTTACAGGGGTAACGGATTCTGGGAATGGACCATTAGACGTTGTGGGAAGAGCTTGGATAAGTGATTAATCAGAAATGGCACGTCGTCGCGAGTTGACGTCTTTTGAACGGGCTATGCTAGTAGGTGCCCGACGCATGGGATGTTCCATTTCAGCAGTGGTGCAGGAATTTGGCTTTCCCCGCTCAGCTGTCTCCAGGGTGTATCGAGAATGGCTGGATGAAGGCATCACAGTCCACAACAGGCACCATACTGGGCGTCCAGCTACCCTGAATGATCGTGACCGGCGACACCTGGGACGAATGATTCAGAGAGACAGGAGCGCAACAGTGCAGCAAATCACAGACCAGTTCAATACTGGCCGCACTAGAAACGTCTCTGGGTGGACAATCCGTCGGAATCTGCATGCCCTGGGGTTTGGCAGCCGTCGCCCTACACGGGTGCCAATGCTTACCTAGCGTCATCGGACACTCCAGCGTGCATTTGCCACCAACCATCTTGGCTGGACTCTGCAACAGTGGCGTGACGTCATATGGTCAGATGAGTCACGATATCAACTGTACCATGCTAATGGGAGGCACCGTGTGTGGCGCAGACCTCACGAAACGATGGATCACGCATGCCAACAGGTGGTGGTGCAGAGTGGTGGGGCGTCAGTGATGGTCTGGGGTGCATTTTCCTGGTTTGGAATGGGCCCTCTGGCTATCCTGGACCAAACGTTGAATGGTCCACGGTATCGTCAACTCATCGGAGACTATCTGCACCCGTTTTTGTCATTTCAACACCCTGACGACGTAGCAGTCTTTCCAGATGACAATGCTCCACCACATCGCTCCAATGTCGTCTGCGAATGGTTCGAGGAGCATGCAGGAGAGGTCCAACGACTGAGCTGGCCAGCCCGGAGCCCTGACATGAATCCCATCGAGCATATCTGGGATTCTGTTGAAGTCAGGCTCCGGGCACTGGATTATCCGCAACTATCTTCGGCTCTGCAGACTATCTGGTGTCAACTGCCTCCAGAAGTGTACCAGGGACTTGCAGACTCACTACCACGCCGTATTGCTGCAACTCTACAGAGCCAGAGGTGGCCCGACCAGATATTAAGTAACTATCCCATGAGTTTTGCTAACTCAGTGTAACCACGTAGGACAAATCAGTGGCCGAAAACGACTGCTCTCTGATCATGACCATTGGCAAGAATTCTCCATTCCAAGAAGCCAGAGCACAAATGGAGTAACGAATGGGTCTGTGTGGGTTTCGCGTTTATCTGGAAAACATCTGCTACCACAGTATCACAGTGCCTGCTTGGTGTATAGTGGTAGTGGCATGACGGTATATAGGAGTTATTTTGGAAACACAACTTAGTGCCCCCTACAATGTGGCTGTTCTGTGTAACAGAAAGAATGTCTGTTCGAGGATAACAATACAACTTGTGATGTTTCCAGGCTTGCCTTCAATAGTATAGGAGAAATAAAGTATCCCAAAAGGACTGACCTACGTAAATTCCCGATTTCAATTCTATAGAGAACGTATGGCACACTGATCAATATACTGAGTTTCAAATTCTCATAGCCTGGTAACAAAATTCAGTATCCAACATAACACAGGGTGCGTCAAAAGACACTGGACATAGCTGTGTTTCGAAAATAGTTTAAAGTGAATGATATGACCATCTTAGCAGGGTATAGGATAAGTTCTCTATCTTTTGGGGCAGTCAGCCATATGAGTCAAGCTTCATTTTCTTAAACGGGAAGGGGGTCATGAGGCATATCAAATAACACCCGCGTTTTCTCAGCACTTCATTCCTGCAATCGGATTTCAGTTATCTGCTGTGGTTCACAAGTTATTAACAAAAACATTGACACTGTACCACTCTTTGTTGCATGTAACTGGAGATTCCATTAATAAAGGAGGAGAGGAGTAAGCTGATCCTGATGTGCCATACCAATGCCTGACACCCCAAAAGAGAAGTAATCGCGCACAATACGATCACATATGTGATATCACATTTCACAGATACATAAAGCTCGTACAGGAATGAGGCAACCTCAACAAGAGAGTGCGAACTCGGCCAGTCACCGATGGTACCAACTTTGCGTACCACAAGTGGCATCCATTCAATGTTCAGATGCAACAAAAATTATTCGAGGACGATCTGAATGGACGTGAAGAGTTCTGTACCTGGACAACTACCGACTGGACAAATAACATTTTGTTCAATAATAAGTCAAATTTTTAAGTCCTTGGTTAGGAGAACCATCAGAACATGGAATATTGAAACACTATGAACAGTCATCCAAAGTTAGTGTGTAGTTTGGTTTATGGGGCGCCAGTTTAATAGCAGCAATATTCATAGACTGTAACCTAAATGTTGATGAGCACCTGTGAATGTTACAGTTTTTACAGCAGGAAGGTGCACCATCACTACTGACGGCTTCATGGGAAATTTGAAGTCCGCCAACACGAAGACCTCAGTTTTCCAGTGGGCCCATGAGAAATTCGCCAATGGCTGGATGGGAAATTACGTGGTCTTTGGATTGGCCAGCAGGATTCAGTGTGGCCACCACTTTCCCCAGACCCCTTTTTTGTTGGCCTATTAGAAGCACCTTGTACAACCCTAGCGTCAATAAACTTCGGACACCAAGTAATTTGGCTAAAAACACAGTGAAAAGTGCATACAGAGGATTGCAGGCTAATGAAAATAGATTTACTCAGTGTACATGGAACAATATCAACATCCATTTATGTAAAATTGCGTTGTCAACAGGCTTTAAAGAACTTCGTACACAAGGGGTCGCCAGCATATAGAACTTTCCTGAAGGCTGTAGAAACGCCCAGATTGCTTTGCATCAGGCTTTAAAGGCACCGTCCACGCGAAAGACCACAGTATTCGTGTTGTTTTGAACCATGGGACGTGGTAAGCCAGTAGAAACGTGTATACGGCAAAATATTATACAGCATTTCCAGAATAACAAATCCCAGCGAGCTATTGCCCATGAATTATCAGTTGCACTCTCTCTCTACTGTTAATGGGATCATCAAGCGTTTCACAGAAATCGGGAAAACAGAACCAGGGACTGCACCAGGCAAGCAGCGATTATTGAATGTTAGGGACCTACGGGTATTTCGACGTTACATTGTGAAAAACAGGCATGCTCCCATAAGTGAAATGACTGTTTGGGCTCGAGAATATTTTCATATACCCATATCCGAAAGCACAGTCCGCCGTTACATCAGAAGATGCACTATTACTTATACGCTACAAAGAGTAAGCCATTTATGAGCACTGTAGATAAGCGTCGCCGGGTAGCATGGGCCAGAACCCATCTAAAGTGGACCCTTGCTCAGTGGAATAGTGTTCTGTGGTCCGACGAGTCCACCTTTGCAGTGATGTATGGCAACAACGGCCGCAAGGTGCTAAGGACCAAGCACGAAAGTAATCATCCCGACTGTTACCAGAGGAAAGTTCAGAAGCCTGTATCGCTTATTGTGTGGGGCTGCATGACTTTTGCGAGGGCACTATTAACTCTGCTGCCTATATAAACATTCTTCAACAGCATCTGCGTCCATCCCGCCAAAGGTTGTTCAATAGAAGACCAAGCATCTTTCAGCAGGACAACGCGAAGCCTCATGCTGCTCGGAACACCAAGGCTTGGCTACAACAGCAGCGTTTCAGGGTGCTTGACTGGCCTGCCTGCAGCCCAGATCTGTCACCCATTGAAAATGTTTTGCGCATTTTAAAGCGAAAAGTCAGACAGCGGAAGCCTCGAACACTGCAGCAGTTGCGGGCGCGTATTTCCAAAGAGTAGGAGCGTCATTCGTCGGAAAGGTGACGCCACTCAGTGGTAATGTGCAATAAACGGTACGGTGTACGAAGTTGATTGCAACGTGTTGAAAACGGAACATTACAAAAAGTCGCTTATTTAATTTTTATGTTAAAATGCTATATGACAGTTGTACTAAAGCTCTGTGCACTCAATAAAGTAATTTTCATTTGTTTATAATTAGTTTCGTTGTACTTATCCAAAATTCTGTAGGTGTCCGAAGTTCATTGACGCTAGGGAAATCATGAATTCAAGAATTGTTAAGCTCTGACCCAAAAACTCCAAAATGTTCCAAAAGATAGAGCCACATCCTATTCCCTGCTTACATAGTCACATCGTTTACTTTCCCCAATTATAAGGTGCTACAGAAAGTAGCTAGAAAGCCAAAACCGGGATCACTTTGTTATTTAAGTTAAACTTTAACCAGGCGAGCACCTTTCTTAACAAGAGTATTACGAGTAAATGGCTAAAAGGAGCCAATGTAGAGACCTGAAAGAAACAGAGACGGAGCTCCGAGGCCGACAGTTTAACGATGAATAAATGCCACCATTCCAGAAGTCGTTTCCAAGACATCCGCGCCCATGATAACGACAAACACGATAATTTTATGGTTCAGAAAGGAGCTGGCCAAAATGATATATGAACTTCCAAGAGAATGTTTAGACGCGAGGGTTCCATTACGAGGTCTGAGGAAAAGGAAGCCTCTAACGAGAGCCACTTTCACGAGATTTGCGATTCCACTTTAATAAAAAAAAAATAAAGGGAGAAGAGCGCGAGCTCGCGTGAAATATGGAAATAAACAAAAATGCAAATGGTGTCGAAAGGATTAAAGGGACAAGCGAATGGGGGGTAAGGACTTTAAACACGGGGACCTTTTTGAGGCAAACCATGCCCCTGCTTTCAAATCACCCACCCAACGTCGAACAACGCTCTACTGAGAGTTTTATCGACAGCCGGTGTCACCGCAACCCAGTCTCGAGCTGGCGTCGTTCCAAAGAGATTTAAAGGCCCACCTAGGCTAAGGGTATACTTTAAGTACAAGACAAAACGTTCTTGTATTTGGGATCATCTTTAAATGCACCGACGCATTATCGTGCTGGAAGTACCCATCCTGTCAACATGAATGAACTTAGACGTCATGATTGAAGAAGAGGGTATCGAGCGTATGAAATAGCCAGCATACTCACTGGACTTAAATCCCATTGCAGCTAGGTCAGCACTTCCATTGACTCTTTATAACCTGAACATGGTCCTCACCTGAGTGTGAGGTTACCCCAAGTAGTCATTGATAACCACATCTATTCTATGTAAAACAAGCGTACAGCAGTTTTGGCGATTCGAGGAGACCATACACCTTAGCATTCTTCCCAGCACTACATTGTGAGATCATGCTGTAGGGACGTCTCAAAGAGCTTTCAGACTTCTAAAAAGGTACAATTGTTGGGTGCCATCTCGCAGGAAAACTGTTAGAGAGACGTCTCGAAATCGACCGTTCACAACGTCATCCGGGCATTGAAAGAGAAAGGCACTGGAAGACCCAAGATCATGTCGGCCAAAGGGCTCTTCGTAAACTGGTCACGGCAAACTGTCACACATCTCTTGATGGACTGACAAGATCGTTCATAGAGTCGACGGGAATAACTGTGAGCACCCTGACTGTTCGCAGGGAACTGCATGCATTGGGTTTTTATGCCCCACAAACTTCAAATCAGCACCAGCAACGACATCTTACTCTGGATCAATGGCGAATGGTTGAATGGAATGACGATTCCCGCTACCCCATCTGGCGGCAATCGGATGGACGGTTTTGGGTATGGCGAACGTTATCTGCCAAGCTGTGTTATGCCCACTGTGAAGCTCTGGAGGGTCGGTAATGGCGTGGGGGTGCTTTTCATGGTATGGGTTGGGCGAACATCTAAACGCAGAGTTACCAAGACATTCTGGACAACGCAGCACTTTGGCAATGGCCCTTTTCTGTTTCAGCACGATAGCTCACCTTGCCATAAAGCAAGGGCTGTAGGCACACGGTTTGACGAAAAGGGGGTTCGAGAACTTGACTGGCCTGCCCAGAGCCCCGATCTTAACCCCATCGAACATCTGTGAGACGTGTTGGAACGTCGATTGCGCGCTTCTGCAGAACGCCTGAAAACCGTGACCGAACTATCCAAGACACTTATGGCAGAATGGCGAAAATTACCTGTCGAAACGTACCAAAAACTTGTGGACAGTACGCTCCAGAGAGTAAAAGCTGTGATAGCAGCAAAAGGTGGACCAACAAGATACTAAAATATGTATATTTTTGAATGTAACCACACTACTGTTTATAACAATCGCAACACCCTGGGTGACCCAATGGACGACCCAATATTTGCATACAATGGGTCAGAGTATAAATGATTAGATTTTCAGAGTAATTGCTTGAAAGAACACCATGACTCGACGACGACGAAGGGTACCTACCATATCAACAGCTGACAGACTTTGAAAGAGGACGCATAATTGGTCTGCGTGAAGCGGGACGGTCGTATCGTGACATTGCTGCTCGTGTAGGACGTAATGCAACGACAATTATGCGTGCATGGAGGCAGTGGAGCGAAGAGAACAGGGCACACCGAAGACCAGGCTCAGGAAGACCCAGCACGACGACACCGCGAGATGACAGACACCTCTATCGCATGTGTATACAGTAGCAGATCGTACAGCCACTTCCACAGTGTTAGCACAACAGTGGGGTGCTACAGTAGGCAGGACAATGTCTGCTAGCACTGTACGACGCCGTTTGATTTCCAGAGGATTGATGGCACGAGTACCATTGTTGCGGATTCCTTTGACTCAAAACCACCGGCGCCTCAGGTTGCAATGGGCCCATCAACACCAACAGTGGCAAGCTGAATGGCAACAAGTTGTGTTTTCGGATGAGTAAAGGTTTAACTTGCAGCACCATGACGGCAGGATACGAGTCAGAAGACATCGTGGCGAGCGCGACCTTCCAGAATGCATCCTGCAGCGTCATTCAGGACAAACGCCAGGGGTGATGGTGTGGGGTGCAATCAGTTACCATGGCCGTTCCCGTCTGATCAGAATCCATGGCAATCTGAACAGTGACCGGTACATCAGGGAAGTTGTGCAACCCGAGGTCATCCCCTTCCTGCAGAACCTTCCAGGCGTTGTATTCCAACAGGACAATGCCCGACCGCATGTGGCCCGAAATGTCCTCGCCTTTTTCCAAGCACATCAGACGCCCTTGTTCCCCTGGCCTGTTCGTTCACCAGACATGTGCCCAATCGAACATGTGTGGGACAGGGTTGCTCATCGATTGGCTCGTCAGACTCCTGCAGCAGCAACTGTGGATGAATGGGTAGACCCGTGTAGACAGAGCATGGCAGGACATTCCCCAGGCCCTTATTCAGAGCTTGTTTGACTCAATGCCACGACGTTTAGAGGCTGTAATTGCATCCCACGGTGGTTTCACCCGATACTAATGGGACAATAAAACGCATTGTATTGACCTGAAAATCTAATGGTTTCTTTTCTCACCCATGATATGCAAATGCTCCAAATTTAATGCAGATTGGGCTATTCCATCAGGGTGTTGCGATTTTTATAAACAGTAGTGTATTAAAGTGATGGTGTATCATGACTTTTGATAGGGTACTGTACAGTTTATGTAAGAACTTTATAAATGATCTGATAGTTGCGATGATGTCGACAAAGTTTTGCCCAGCGGATTCTAGGTTACTTGCCTCTAACCATCACCTTTAGTTACACTGAGCCTGTCTATAATTAAATTATGATGAACTCTAATTACAGTTTGCTTAACCTAATCAAAAATTTAACGTTCTATCTAGTTCTCTTCTTTGTAATTAAAAATCAATATTTAATAATGTAGCTAAAAGGAAAGCCGGTTCAGGAGCGAGAGCGCTCAGGCGTAGGTCTTATCGCTATCAAGAACAGCGAGTCGTAGGTTCGAATCCCGATGATGACATGGATGTTTGTGTTTGCTTCTTTACTACGCAATTTTATTTAATTTCTCCCAATAAAGCAATGATATTAACATTCGATTTAAATTCATTGAAGTAGCCCCTATTCTGCTTAGTCGCGATATTTTTAAAGTAAGTAACCTACACCAAACAGGTTACTTTCACAGTTACGTTTCCACGCAGTGTTTTCATTTTCTACCGCTAAGGGTCAGCAGCGAGCGGTTAATGAAAATGGCGTTGACTGGAGAACAGAGATTGTTCTGTGTGCTTGACCCTATGTGATTTCTTCCTGTGGGGGTTTGTAAAGATCATGTGTATATACCACCACTGCCAACAACATCGGATGAACCTACCTGCCTGCCCGCCTCACTGCAGCTATTGCTGATATTGACCGCGACATGCTACGAAAGGTGTGTCGGGGTACGCAAGGCTCTCACTTATCGTAACACATGTCTCACAATGCCATATGTTCATTAGATTTCACAGAATAAACTTCTGAAATCGGGTCCATCATTTTGACTAGTTTACACTGAGTTGGTCACGTGACAGTCGGTACCAATGTAAAGCGAGAACACTCGTCAACAGCAAGTGGTTTGACCGTCACCACTGGGAAAACTAAGGATCTGAGCGACTTTCTAGCGCGGGACGGTGAACTCAGTATTTCCGCACATCTTCTAGATTTATCCCGAACAACCATTTCAAGGATTTACCAGGACTGGTTAAACGACCACAAAACAACCAGCCAGAGACGAGCCTGTGGTCGCAAACGACTCGTCCACGAACCGTGAAGTGCAACAGTGGACCACAAAATGACATCTCTGAATGCACTACACGTTATGCATTGGCAAGGATAGGCTATAACAGCCGACGGCAGGTCCAGGTACCTTCGACCTCCACCCAAAACCGCAAAAACTGTTTCCAATTTGCCAGTGATCACCAACACTGGACCGTCAATGACTGGAAGAAGGTTTAGTGTTCGGAAAAATCCAGTTTCCTATTGCATCATGGAGATGGCCGATGGGCTACCTGAAATTTGTTGCCGACCACGTTCATCCCTTCATGGCTACTGTTTCCCCCATCGGAAAGATACTTTCAGTAGGACAATGTTCTGTGTCACAAGTGCTCGTATCGTCATGGAATGCTTCCAGGAGCACGAAAATTAATTCACTTATTCATCTAGCCACCAGAGTCCCCGGATTTGAACCCAATCGAACAGTGAACGGGTTATTGAGGCATAGATCTACCACCATCCAATAAGCATCACCTGGGAGCAGCTGTTGCACCCACATAGATAAACATCCAAGAAGCGCTGCCCTATCGAGAGCTAGAAACCTTAGATTCATATTTAGTTTCAATGGAGGCAGAATTTGATGAAATAATACGGAGTTTAGTGATTTTTAAAATTTTAATACAGGGTGTTTTGAATTGAGTACAGATTTTTTGAGAGATGATAGAAGAGGTCCTTAGAAGTATTTTTTGTCACAATCTCCGCAGCTCCGCTAACTTACAATACTGCATTGAACAATCAAATAACACCGGAACGCAGTGTGCGTTGGTAGGCCTAGATTATTTTATTTTGAACAATTAACACCAGCAATCTACTGTATGACTTTCACAGTAATTGTACGAAATGACCGCCATTTGCTTCATAGCACAATTCGCAATGCCTTAGGATGGATTGATGTACGCGTGGAAACGGTTGATTTGCACGGTCGCAAATGTCACTTGCTGCCGCGACAACACGAGCCGCCAATTCTTCTTCGGTATCTACGGGTTCGGAGTACACCATTGATTTTATGCTTCCCCATAAAAAAATCCATTTGGTGATCTCGGTGGCCAAGCAACTGGTCCGCCACGACCAATCCAACGACCAGGATATGTCTCATTTAGGTAATCTCTAACTGCTCTTGTGTAATGCCAAGGTGCGCCGTCCTGTTGAAACCACATTAAATGTCTGGTCATTAGTGGAACATCTTCAAAAAGACCAGGGAGCTCCTCCTTCAGGAAACCAAGGTATGTTTGCCCGTTAAGACGGCATGGTAGGAGATATGGCTCAATCAAGACATTGTGAATCATGCCAGCCCAAATATTCAACAAAAAACGATGCTGAAAACTGTTAACATGGGTGTACATGAGACCACAGATGACTATTGTAGCTATTGAACATTTCCTCTCGCGTAAACGTTGCCTCATCTGTCCACAAAACCATGGAAGGAAAGTCTGGAATCCTATTCTGTTGCTGCATAAACCATTCCGCGAAAGCACGCCGGGGACCATGATCATTGGGACATAATTCCTGCACCTTTCGAAGCTTGAACGGATGTTGCAGGTTGTCATGTAAAATGTTCCATACAGTGGCATGACTAGTATTCAAAGCAGCTCCGACCGCACGAGTACTTATCGATGGATTTCGGTTAAACCTTTCCAAAACTTGATCCTCTAGTTGAGGGGAGCGTAACCACCGACGACGTCCACGCTGATGATTATCATGAGCGCATGCGCCTGTTTCTCTTAGACGACGATCTACTGCACCAAATGTTCCTGAATTGGGAAGAATTTTGTTGGGATAACGTTCAGCATACAAACGTCTTGCACCATCCATGGTACCAGCAGCACCGAGACACAGATGCATGTCTGCATAATCATTCCATGTAAAACGATTCATACTGTTTGTTTAACTTTACATCAAGTGAACTTTTTAAAACAAATCTTTACCTACTGCTTTCCCAGAATGCGGGATAGTTCATTTCCATATGGACTAATCGTATTTTACAAAGGGGTTGGGTACCATGGAATCTCCTTGACGAAGTTTGTCCTAAGACTTTTCAACAAACAAGCACGTGCACCTTGAAATTACTTTAAAAGTTCTTACAGTAGATTGCTTGTGTTAATTGTTAAAAATAAAATAATCTAGGCCTACCAACGCACACTCGCCCCGGTGTCATTTGATTGTTCCATGCAGTGTTGTAAGTTTACGGAGCTGCTAAGACAAAAAATAATTCTAAGGACCTCTTCTATCATCTCCCAAAAAATCTGTACTCAATTCAAAAACACCCTGTATATGTAAATCATATAAAATATAAAAGTAATCATGTCACGAAACTGCATGTAAAATCAATAAAAATAATGAAAACACCAGGCACATAATTTTAATAATTTTAATCCACGTATGTACATTTCGAGGACCAGGCAGAAACTGTCCCCTCGCAACGAGCGCCGAGAAAGTAAGACAGAGATGGGTCACAAGCCAACAAAAGGAGCCGTTCAAACGTAGAGGGGAAGGGTTGTAACCGACAATAAGAGGAGCAAAACAAACTCACGTGATCACCACATATGTACACTAATAGTAGTACACACAGCAAATCACCTCCCGGATCCTCGAAACAACCCCGCAATGCCAGCAAGCACACAGGCGGCAACAACAGTCCACCCCCCCCCCCCCCCGCATTCACGTAAAATATTATGGATATTATTACTTGGACGAAGCCATAAATTAATGTTATATATGTATAAAATCATTTATTTTCATTCGTTTTCTTATCAGATCTACAATGTGTGCACTTATAACTATGTAACAATTATCTATTGAATTTTGCTGCTGATTTTGTAAATCAAAATCTCAAAAATAAACAATGTGCTTTTGATAACTTTAATACGAGATAAATAGTTTTGATTCAAATCTCTCTAAATTTCTAAAAAAAAAAAAAAAATCCGTCAATTGTAAATTATTAATTACTCGTTAAATTCAGACATGACTCGTCGTTACGAGTTCTTTGATATATTACCTGCCATGTCTTTGCAATGCAATGAAGGTTTTCTATGATACCATTTGGTACCATTGGAACGTGTACTATTAAAAGCAAACACAGCAAGGCACAGCAGCGACCCACAGCTCTCTGCTTCTCGCTCGGCTAAACTCGGCTCCCCTCCGAGTTTACCCGAATGAGCGTTCCACCTCCGAGACACATACACTGCCCAGCAAAAAGTTTGTACGCGGTGCGCCTAAAGATAACTAAACAAAGAAACAAATACCGATTGTTTAAAATCCAAAAAGGAAACAATGACGGTTACATTATTGCTTTGCCAATTATGATCTAGATTGCCCAGGCCTGTCTTTTTCGTTAAAATGATCGTCGGCTGCTTTTGCTATCAAACTGAAAATTCTTCAACTTCATTCAAATTATTTTTCAAATTTATTTCATGAGTGTATTATTATTATCCTATGATAGGAAGTAATGATGAAATTTAAGTCAGGTAGAAATAACAGTAAATGTGTATTTAGTATAAAACTTTCTTATGCAAAGTCTTACTTATACGACGCTAAAACGTTGATTATCCAGACGAGCTGGTTATTTAAGCTTTACAGTGTAGCTTGGCTTAAGATGTTAGCTTACGGTATAGCGGTCCGTATAACCAACGTTATAGCGACGTGTAAATCGGAATTTGCATAAGTAATTATATTGAAAATATATGCTACTAGTCAAGTTTTATCTCTATATTGCATAAGTATTAACGAATCCTGAATTATTTAGTATGAACCTTGATATACTAAAATACTCATATTTCATTGGAATGAGAAAGGTTATTCATTGTACTGAATGAGGATATAAATAAAGTTTTAATACTTACTAATTACAAATCAGCTTGCTTTGCATACTCTTCGCTCCTTGCCATAAAAAAACGTATCGCTTCTTCTTAATGTTTGCTTTACTTAGAAAAATATTGTAAAACGCCTAAATAATTTGCCTCACTGTCACTCATGCCATGCGAGCTCTCTCAACCACCTCCGTGCACAACGATTTGCATAAAATGATTAAACTTCCGGCGTATCTTCAATTCCGGAAGACTATGACGCAGTCTTAAATTCTTGCGTGGCATAGATATGGCTATTAGTCAAGTTATAGGCTTTTTTAAAAATTATAAATTAATTTTTATTATTTATTTTAAAAAATTATAAATTAGTTTTGTGATCGGTTTGTAGATACAATTCCAACAATGCATTGCAATACAGAGAGCAGAGAGTAGTGTATTATTGGAAGAAACAAATGAAGGTGATAGAAAATACGTCTTTATTAGTAGAGAGCTTTTTTCACGTTCTTATTTCACCAATCGATAAATATGTGATAAAGCACGTGCTCTAATGTGTCTTAAGGATATCCTTGAAAAATTTTCAGTGCTAACATATGGCAAGCATATATTAAAAAACTTGTAAAGATGTATCATGAATAAATTAAATGAGTAATTAATGATATTCGCTATTGGTTGTACTACATATTTTAATGGTACCACATGGTACGATTGGGAACTTTGTATGCTAAAATATGGCTTGTAATATATCAAGCAGCTTGTAATGACGTGTCGTGAATGAATATAACGAATCATTATAGATACACGGAATTGGTTTAGTAAAACCATAGATTAAGAAGTACAGAGATGCGACACGGGAAACCGCTGACGTCATGATCGTGACGTCGGCGACGCTAGCGATCCTAGTGAAATACTTGGGCCCAAGTATCGTTCCCAAATCTATAAATAAGTCTGTAATATTTTATGAAATTATTCACCTATGTCCCTTTTACAATACAATAATTTTATATGCAATACAGGGTGTTTCAAAATTATGTACAATAAGTTTAGTGACATATTCTTCAAAAGAAGACGAAAATGTTGTATAGCATTTTGTCTGGAAACGATTTGTTTGCGAGTAATCCAATATGATAGAGTAGGAAGCACGGTAGTTAGCGGACGATATTTTAGCAGTTACAGCGTTTCGACCCAACACTAGGTTGAGTGGTTTGTTCCATTTAAACCTACTTTAGGGTTGTTCCATTACTTGTGTACGCTTGTTTCCATTACCGTACATCCACTAGGAATAGCAATTTCACAACGTTTGCGTGCTTTGACATACGCATTACGATTTACGTAAAAAAAAGTCATGTACACGTATTCCAGTGCAGAATACACTGACATGCACCTAATGTATGGTCTTGCGGACGGAAATGCTGTGGAAGCAAGAAGACTCTACCAAGAACGCTTTCCGAATAGACGTTTGCCAAATAACCGAACATTTGTATCTGTCGACAGACATTTGAGGGAGCGTGGTTCCTTTGGCCGTCAAACAGGACAAGGGCGGCCTGTAGCACATTCTCCGGATGAGGAGGATGTGATAATTGACATCATACATGATGAACCACAGACAAGCACCCGTCGTATTTCTTCCATGGTACACATTCCGCACTCATCTGTTTGGCGCACTCTTCACCGTCAGCTTTTGCATCCATACCACCTGCAACTGGTTCAGGCACTGAACCCAACGGACTATCCACACCAACAACGATTTTGCCAATGGATACAACGTCGTCATGCTGCAGACCCTAGTTGTCTCAGCCAGATATTTTTCAAGGACGAAGCAACCTTCACCCGGACAGAAATCTTAAATTCTCACAACCAGCACCATTGGGCAGATGCTAACCTGCATGTTACCAGAGCTCGAGCGCATCAAGAGCGTTTCTCCGTGAACATTTGGTGAGCGTTTCTCCGTGAACGTAACTTTTGTTTCTGCAGAATGCATTTCCAGAATTACTGGAAGATGTTCCTCATTTGATAACATCTAACCTGTGGTTCATGCATGGTGGCGCTCCAGCACATTTAAGCCATGTTGTGCGAGCACACCTTAATGCTGCATACACGAATCGGTGGACAGGTCGAGGTGGACCGATAGCCTGGCCTGCAAGATCACTCGAACTTGGCTGTAAGATCACTCGACCTGGCCTGCAAGATCCTTGGACTTTTTTCTGTGGGGTCATGTGAAAACGATCGTCTACAGCACAGAAGTTCCTAACATTATGGATCTGCGACAACGAATTGAAAATGCATGCCAAACCGTTCGTAATGCTGGCTACGAACTCAGACGGTCGCTGATGCAACGAGCCGAAGCGTGCGTGCGAACTGGTGGCGGGCACTTTGAACAAATCCTGTAATTTGGAGCCACGGGTTTAGTTGGCTGTATCGTGTAAATAAATCGTTTCCAGACAAAGTACTATAGAACATTTTCGTCTTCTTTTGACCTGAAGAATATGTCACTAAATTTATTGTACATTATTTTGAAACACCCTGTATATTACTAATAAATTGCTATCTACTAACTCCATGATACTGAAAATTTCTTGTGGATTAAATAAGATGGAATTAGTAGATAGCAATTTATTATTCAACCAAATACTAAATGAAGAGAAAATAAAAGAATTACTAAGCAAAAACAAAAGATTACGAGAACTATATAGTTAAAACTTAATAAAAGATAATACCATACATTAATAAATATACAATATAAAATAATATATAAATTAGCAAAAACTCACATTAATCTCAAAAATAAAACAATGTAACCGGAAAAATCATTAACAAAGATTATAAAAATATTTTTAAAAGATAAAAAAATTGCATTGTAAGAAATATAAAAATAAAATAAAATAAAATAAAATAAAATAAAATAAAATAAATCAGTTGTAAATGAATACTGAAGATATCCGAAAGGATGAAAGTCAGCTCTATTTTATACGAAAAAACTCATGTATTGTAAAATGGACATTGGTGAATAATTTAATTATACAGGGTGTTTTTGAATTGGGTACAGATTTTTTGGGAGATGATAGAAGAGGTCCTTTGAAGTATTTTGTCATATGAACATGGGGTCCCTGCAGCTCCGTTTATTTACAATACTGCATTGAACAATCAAATGACACCGGAACGCAGTGTGCGTTGGTAGGCCTAGATTATTTTAATTTTAACAATTAACACAACCAATCTACTGTATGACTTTCACAGTAATTGTTCGAAATGACCGCCATTTGCTTCATAGCACAATTCGCAACGCCTTATCATGGATTCATGTACGCGTGGAAACAGTTGATTTGCACGGACGCTGATGTCACCTGCTGCCGCGTCAACACGAGCCGCCAATTCTTCTTCGGTATCTACGGGTTCGGAGTACACCATTGATTTTATGCTTCCCCATAAAAAAAAATCCATCGGTGTGAGATCTGGCGATCTCGGTGGCCAAGCAACCGGTCCGCCAAGACCAATCCAACGACCAGGATATGTCTCATTTAGGTAATCTCTATCTGCTCTTGTGTAATGCGAAGCCACATCAAATGTCTGGTCATTAGTGGAACATCTTCAAGAAGACCAAGGTATGTTTGCCCGTTAAGACGGCATGGTAGGAGATATGGCCTAATCAGGACATTGTGAACCATGCCAGCCCAAATATTCAACGAAAAACGATGCTGAAAACTGTTAACATGTGTTGCACATGGGTTGACATGAGATCACAGATGACTATTGTAGCTATTGAACATTCCCTCTCGCGTAAACGTTGCCTCATCTGTCCACAAAACAATGGAAGGAAAGTCTGGAATCTTATTCTGTTGCTGCATAAACCATTCCGCGAAAGCACGCTGGGGACCATGATCATTGGGTCATAATTCCTGCACCTTTCGAAGCTTGAACGGATGTTGCAGGTTGTCATGTAAAATGTTCCATACAGTGGTATGACTAGTATTCAAAGCAGCTCCGACCGCACGGGTATTTGTCGATGGATTTCGGTTAAACCTTTCCAAAACTTGATCCTCTAATTGAGGGGAGCGTAACCACCGACGACGTCCACGCTGAAGATTATCATGAGCGAATGCGCCTGTTTCTCTTAGACGACGATCTACTGCACCAAATGTTCATGAATTGGGAAGAATTCTGTTGGGATAAAGTTCAGCATACAAACGTCTTGCACCATCCACGGTACCAGCAGCACCGAGACACAGATGCATATCTGCAAAGTCATTCCATGTAAAACGATTCATACTGTTTGTTTAACTTTACATCAAGTGAACTTTTTAAAACAAATCTTTACCTATTGCTTTCCCAGAATGCGATTAGTTCATTTCCATATGGACTAATTGTATTTTACAAAGGGGTTGGATACCATGGAATCTCATTGACGAAGTTTGTCCTACAAACAACCACGTGCACCTTGAAATTTCTTTGCAAACAATTACTTTAAAAGTTATTACAGTAGATTGCTTGTGTTAATTGTTAAAAATAAAATAATCTAAGCCTACCAACGCACACTGCGTCCCGGTGTCATTTGATTGTTCAATGCAGTATTGAAAGTAAACGGAGCTGCTGGGACCACATGTTCATATGACAAAAAATACTTCTAAGGACCTTGTCTATCATCTCCCAAAAAATCTGTACTTAATTCAAAAACACCCTGTAAAAACAATTCTCTCTATTTAACCTTTCAGTTCTTCAAGTTTATTCGTTTAAATTTTCTCTTTACGTTAGTTTACTTTAAATACTATAAATAGTAATTTACAATTGAGTTATCATATTTATATGTTTTCTCTGAAGTGTTTTAAAATGTTAATTTGAAGTATCTATGTACGATGTCTCGGTACCCGAAAATATGCTCCTCTTATCCGCTTTGGCGGTAAAATCATTATTGTTAAGACTTAAAAAACGTATTTCATTCAGTAACACCATAGTCTTTTAAACCCCTGGTCTGTGCACAGACATTGAATTCCATTGTTTTAGTACAACAATTGGATTGCTGTATTTACTGAAAAGTAAAGCTCTAGATTACGAAAGTACGGCAAACCTTTTCCGCGCTGCCCGCAGCTGCTGATTGGTAGAACGGCTGTCACGTGAGTTTGTCAGCCATTGTTGGCCCAAACGCAGCGATAGATACCATTGAAATGCATGTGGAAGATGCAATTTAGATTAAATTTTTAATGAAATATTCGTTGATTGGTCCTAAATTTTAATCCGAATACACAAAATTTCAGGATCCTTCAATCTATGCTCCTTGGAGGTTAATAAATTCGTTAAAATATCCGAAGAAGTCATAAGAAGCAAGTACGTCTATATTAATCTTAGACCGAATATTATAGTAATGTTGCATTGTGCAATTCTCAGACGAATATAGTTCTTTTCAATTTTTGTTGAATATAGTTCTTTTTAAGAAAATCCAATTCAATATAACAAGGTTAAACTGTCTGTGAAATGTGGAGGCAAAACTTGAAATAAAACGTCCATGTTATTTTCATCTTATTTTAGCAAAGTTAATTATCACTCGTCATTAATCTTGAATATAGCATATGAAATTAAATAACGAAAATTTGCTATTTGGATGAAAAATAAATATAGAAAATTTTGACTATAAATTTTGGGTAGATTTTTTACGTCAATATTATAAACCTCCATAAATGAATAAATTTCAACATACATTGCATGTGTAGTTATTTTTTTGTATTTTTTTTTTGTAATCAAACTGATAGTTTTCCAAATTATAATTTTTAAAATTTTCTATCAAAATATATTTATCAAAGTAATTTTTTATATTTAAAATAAACACTTAAATTTAATAGTTCCTATTTTATTAATTTATATTTGATATTTTTATAATTATAATTATACTTTTTTTAATAATTTCATAATTTTTATAATTTAATAAAATTGGTAAAGTGAAATTTTTGATATAAATATAAAAATTAATTTGATAAAAGTTTATTAAGTTATATTATAATAAAAATTTATAAAATTATATTTTTGATAAATAAATTTACAAAAACTACACGCAGTGTTTTTTAAAATTTATTAATTACATGTAATTCATTTATTAAGGATAAATAAATAAAGTGAAAAAAAAACTAAAAACTTTATCATTAACTAAAAATTAAAAACTTATCATTAACCTTATTATCATTATTAGCCTTATTAACTTTAAAGCACTCTGCCTCAATATTATCATTATTTATATGCAAAAAATAATAATTGAATACAAAATTTAGAGAAAAATCAATAGTTACAGAATTTACTGATTGTCAGCTATATTTTCAGCTACATTTAAGCCGAATTTTAGAGGAAGCATAACTCACTTGATAGGGCCAACTGGGCCAACAATGGCGGATTTGGTAGCAGACGACGAAGTTTGCCGTACTTTCTTAATCTAGACCTATACTGAAAAGTCGTTTTTTGCCCCCTCTCTTAAATGAATTTGGCTACAGCCCAAACATAATGCATTTTAACGATCGCACAACGTAACAAAACTGTCAGCTACCATTACGTGTTCAGCAACAAAATGTAACATTACCTGACACTTTGTTACGTTGTGCGATCATTAAAATGCATTGTTATGTTTGAGCTGTAGCCAAATTCATTCAAGAGGGGGGGGGGGGGCCAAAAAACGACTTTTCAGCATGGTCTATAGATATTCATGGTCATCGAGCTCCATTGTTAAAATGAAACTAAAGTTTCTAGCTCCCAGTAGGGCGGGAACTCTATTGAAAAGTGGCGCTGCACGTACAATCGGCCCAAAAACGCCTGCAGCGCCGCCCTATCGTCAGACAGAAATTTTACTTTCATTTTCAGTTTCAATGAAAAACCTCTATCGCAGGTCACGATCGGCCCTCCGGGACGTTCAAGGGTTTTTCTGAAGTATTTTGTATCGTAAAAAACGAATTTGATAATTTAAATTTCCTATCACATCACAATTCCTTGTTATTAGAAGATAGAGGCCTGAAACTATGGAACGTTAAAACCCAATTTTATCGATGAAGACAAAGAGATAATCAAAACCTATGGAGACAGAGTCTGCGAGTGTGTATTGAAAAATATTAGATTTTTGAAATTCTGACTTCGGATTCTTAAAGACCGTCAAAAAGTAGAATAGGACTGTCCGCAAGACCCACTCTCTATCGCTTTGTCTTCATCGATAAAATTGGGTTCAAAACTTTAAAAGTTCCGCACTTTCAGGCCTCTATCTCCTAAAAGTTGGATCAATTGAAAAAAAAAAGAGGCGTGGTCACCACCCGACTTTCTTATACATAGATGAACTGGTCCAAATTCAGAAAAAAATTAAACAACTGTCTAAAAAATCTACCTCCGATAGAAATTTTAAAAAGTTTGTGAATAAAAGTTACTTCAAATTAGCTTCTAAACACTTTGGTGTAGATTCCAAATTTGCCTGTACCATCTTATTATCGCAAAAAACTAATTGAAATTGAAACACTTTTTACCCCATACAAAATTTTCATAAACGCAATGTTTAACGAGAGATTTCAAAATTTATATTTTGGCGCTGGAGTAAACTGATACTTCCGGTTCACCGATTCCACTGGAAAACTAATCAGACCTCCAGAGGAAGATTGTAATCTTAAGTTTAAAGTTTTGGTCTCGACAGCTTTAGCCGCTTGGACGCTATCGTGGACACACACAGACTGACAGACACACAGACATTTTCCAGAAATCACTTTTTCGTAATCTAGGGACCCTAAAACGTGAAGATCAGTGAAAATCTGGAGGTCGAAATTTTTCGTGATTACAATACTTCCTTATACTATGTAGAAGAAAGTAAAACACCAAGAATAAAACATTTCTCGAATATCGTGTACAATCTGAATATATCATTAAAAATAGGGGTTCTTTTTGGACACTCTATTTAGTAAGGTTACTGTTATACAGGGTGAATACAAAAGTCTGAACCTCCCTTTTATTTTTTGAACCGAAGCAGATATGTCAATTTTGATGAATCCAATGAATAGGAAGTTGTGGGTGGCTTATCCCATGGTGCACTTTTCTACATCCCTCAAAAACCGTAAGGGATGGAGAAAAAAACCCAATCGCAAACTTGTTCAGCATAAAAAAACAAACAAAACAAAAGAAAAATCATCCAAATCGGTCCAACCAATCACCCACAATCAGAAGATCATGTTGACCATTTCCGGAACATTGTAGCTTGCCATCCTGGAATTGTTCTGTCTTGTGTGTGCTGAAACATGCCTTTTATTTGCTTTTTCGCATGAAAGTGAATGTGAGTATGGTAATTTATGTTTATTTTTTGATTTGCATGCAATACGTGGTGGAAATATCAACATTCAGTTTTACTTGTGCAGTGTGACTGTTTGGAAGCTACACGTGATTTTGAGTTAAATTTTGAATGTGTCCTAATTTGCATATTTGGGATGATGAAAAGTGCACCATGGGATAGGCCACCCACAACTTCCTATTCATTGGATTTATCAAAATTGACATATCTACTTCGGTTCAAAAAATAAAAGGGGGGGGGGTTCAGACTTTTGTATTCACCCTATATAATATAAAGATTCCAGAAAAATAATGTAGGCATTTTCGGAATCAGTGCATCATTTTACATCAAAAACACTCACATTTGTTGCTTCGGAGGTATGGAAAAAAAATTTTTTGTTGGGTAGTGTAATTTTTGTATTTATAACTTCTTTTTTTCTCTTTATAAGCATTTTTCTCTTTACTTTTAAAGCAAAGTAACTGAAGGGTGATTTACAACTTTGCAATTGACACTATGCCTCTATCTCTCATAGTTCAGGAGATAAGTTTCCAAAATACATGACTACTTTCTTCAATAAGCTTGAAAATGTCACTACCAGTAGCTCCTATCCTGCTAAGCAATAATATTTTATTTTTATTTTATTCATCGTTGCTCGTCTTATGTATTTTACTCAATTATTTTTTATAATTTGAACGCACAGCCAATCAAGGCTTCCTCAACGGAGATGAAAAAGGTGATTTCTAATACGATTAAGGATTTTCATAATTATCATGCATAAAAATTCACTCATACATAGATACGCATGTACAGACATACATACACATACCCAACATACCCCTTCACGCCTTACCGTGAGCGTCAGCCGGAGCGCCTATAATGAACCTCTTTCTTCAAGATTACTATCGCAGTATTTATAAATCCAAAATTCTCAACACGTATCTATCCACAATAGTAATATCCTACGAATACACACGTGCTTTCACTCACTCACTCAGCGGAAGTAAGCTGGGTGGTGACGTTTCGTTACACAACCCGACATTCAATTTGCGATCGACTGGCGTGCTCCGTGTCGTCGTCTGAAATGGAGTCCACTCTGCTCGTGACTGCTGCTGCTGCTGTTGCTGCTTCCATACCCCCTCCTATTAACCCCCCCCCCATCCTCTTACCCCTCCTATTGGTGAATGAGTCAGCCTTCATCAGTCAATGACAACCCCAACCGTAAGGGAAGGGTCTCCCGGAATCGGGAGTAGTCGGCGGCGACACGCACCACCACCACCATCAAACACGTTTTCTCTTGTAATCACTAACTGTGATTGGCTTACATGTTTTGTGGAATTATTTTATTGTTATTAAATTGCGTTTTAAAAAAAAAAGCCACGTACAAGCAAAAAATTAATTTTTTGAAACCTTTTACAATGGTCATTAAAATTGGATGAAGAGCTGCATGTTTTGTCACGGAATGTGGCTTTTATTTGAAAGCATTTGCTAGTGGAATAAACTCTAATAAACTAGCAATATCATTTATTAGTGCGCTTTTTTTTAATCCACTTTTCTCTTTCTTTTATTACCATTTTCTCGTCATGAAACCTTAGATTCGTATTGTTCTAGAGGCAGATAATCGGAAAAAAACTTCTGAAGCTTAAATTTTATATTTAGCCATTTTCTCCAAGTAATTTTAATGAAAAAAAAATATCGTATACAAAATTCTACAACACTAAATGATCAAAAGTTTAGCGACACCAGCATTTCTGCGTCGCAGGCTTCAGATAACCGGAATTAGTAAACGGTGGCACCCGCTTTTGCTCTAATGAAAGCCTCCACCCTCCGAAGAAGACTTTCCACCAGCTTTTTGTAATTTCCCATAGAACAATGGTTAGTTCAGCCATGGATGAAAGAGGGCGTGGTCTGGCTCATAGTCGACATTCCGATTCATTCCACAGGTGTTCAATGGTATTGA
>JAHWFO010006042.1:0-33846 GCA_023313115.1 Rhysida immarginata | reverse complement strand
AAGAAAACGAACCTTGACCCAAAATGGCGGATTTTAAGATGGCGGTCAAACTGCAAAACTATTCCTAAAAACAGAGCATCTATCCTGTTCTCTGCTTGTATGGCCGCATCGTTCATTCTATACGAAACACAGCTGTGTCCAGTGGCTCTTGATGTACCCTGTAGTTTTATTAGGAAGGATCCATAATCCTAAAGTATATGTGGAACCATAAACCCTTTTCAGCAGGATCAATACAATTAAACCTAAAGAAATCCAACCTTAAAATGATATTCCATAATGTTCATCATCATCATCATCATCATCATCATCATCATCATCATCATCAACAGCAGCCGCATCCGATCCGCTCGTCGTCTGGCGAGATTCTCGCGGATCCCCTGTTTTGAGTTTTGGAGCGTTTTGCCGAAGCCCATCTCCAGATAAAGTGGATGACCTTTACGTTTGACCTCGACCGTTTGCTGACGACCCCAAGGGCACCGTATTTCGAGCGAACCCTTTTCCAAAATCGTATTTAACGCATTTATTAAGATAGCAGCCATTTTAAACTCTTTTCACCACGCCGACCTTATCTGATTGGCTGCTCCTCATAAAAGCCGCGCCTGCCTTTAACGTTCCCTTTGACCTATTTTTCTAAATTCATTACGGGGCCTTAATTAACAGAGAACTAAACAATATTTTTAAAAACTCGCTTGCCACATTCGCGCTACAACGATTTGCTTTATCGATAGTAAAGAAATCCCAAGGGTGGGGGCACCGAACACGAATTACAAAACCCTTTGCTGCTGCTGCTTCTGCTCAAAAGGATAGAAAAGTTAAACCGATGAATACTGGAGCCTCTTGTTAAGTGTATTTAAAAATTTGGTAACTTTGAAATTGTTCTGAGATGTTAGGGATTCCAGATCACGCTAGGTGCCGCATAAGTCGCAATGGCCCAACATTGATCTGAATTCCAGGAATTGGGGAAATCTGAATATTCCAGTAAGGTATGGGTGAGGTGGTCCATCTTTTACGGTATGTACCGACATGGCCGCCATCTTGAAATCGGCCATCTTGAATCTAAGTCAAATTTTTTAAACGGAAAGGGGGTCGTGTGATATATCAAATAACATGAGCATTTTCTGACAATTTCATTCCTGCAAACAGATTTGAAGTAGCGGTTATGGTTCAAACATTACAACACATTTTATTTGGAATTACAGGCCCGACTGTTCTCCATAAAGGAGAGTCATTTAATGTGTTCAACATGGTGTCCCTCTTGTCTCGTCAGTAGCACTTATTGGACGGCCACTCCGTGCCTTGTCAACCACAGTCCCAGTTTCTCGGAATTTCTTAATTAAGCACCTGACTGTGTCGTGTGAAATTGGAGGTCTTTCTGGGTGCCGGTTGTTAAAATCTGCAGGTATGACACGGAAACTTCTTCATACATCAAAATGACCTCAATTCTCTCCTCCGTGGTCAAAGCCATCTTCAGTTACCTGCTACAAAATGAAACAAAATGTGTTGTAACTTTTGAACCATAACTGCTACTTCAAATCTGTTTACAGGAATGAAATTGTCAGAAAATGCTCATGTTATTTGATATATCACACGACCCCCTTTCCATTTAAAAAACTTGACTTAGATTCAAGATGGCCGATTTCAAGATGGCGGCCATGTTCGGTACCTATCGTAAAAGATAGACCACCTCACACATACCTTACTGGAATATTCAAATTTTCCAATTCCAGCAAGGTTTTCGAAAAAATAGGGTGTACTGCGACTTCTGACTCACCCTGTATAATCGGCTAATGTCATCACTATGTTGCCAATATAGCACTATGTTATACTGAGCAGACTCGACCGCCATTACGGAGCCCGATAATGTTGTAGCAGATAACTGAAGATGGCTTTGATGTCTGCAGAACGAAGTTTCCGTGTTATAGCTGCAGATTTTAACAACCGACACCCAGAAAGACCTCCAATTTCACACAACACTGTCAGGTGCTTAATTATAAAATTCCGAGAAACTGGGACTCTCAATTCTCAACGCTACCTGGAAATGCTGGCAGAAGTGGCGTTTCCCTCACTTCTGAATGAAGATGGCAGCTTTTCCTTTTGCTTTGAACAGGATGGGGCTCCACCAAACTACAGTGCAGATGTTCAATTTCCTGGTTATTAGAATGGCCACCCTGATCACATGATCTCACACCGCTTGACTTTTATCTGTGGGTCATTTAAAGCAACTCGTATATGCAGAGAAAATCAGAAACAGACACCATCTCCAGCAACGCATTGAAGAAGCGTGTGCCAGCATTTCTGCGGATATCCTTCTGCGAGTGCATGACGACTGGATTCTTCAGCGCCTTCAAATGTGCCTTGACCAAGAGGGACACCATGTTGAACACATTAAATGACTGTAACCCTTTATAGAGAACAGTCCAGTTTGTAATGCCAAACAAAATGTGTTGTAACTTTTGAACCATAACTGCTACTTCAAATCTGTTTACAGAAATGAAATTGTCAGAAAATGCTCATGTCATTTGATATATCACACGACCCCCTTTCCATTTAAAAAAAATGACTTAGATTCAAGATGGCTGATTTCAAGATAGCGGCCAAGTTCGGTTTATACCGTAAAAGAAAAAACAGGGTGTACCGCGACTTTTGATTCACCATATACCGTGTGTCTCAAAAGTCGCGTGCCAAATGGAC
The DNA here is from genome assembly GCA_023313115.1 of Rhysida immarginata. Classification (NCBI taxonomy): domain Eukaryota; kingdom Metazoa; phylum Arthropoda; class Chilopoda; order Scolopendromorpha; family Scolopendridae; genus Rhysida; species Rhysida immarginata. Next base: position 31,155 of record JAHWFO010006042.1, on the reverse strand, counting down.
CAATTGGTTGCTTTGATTTTGTGGGTAAAATAGTGAAGTAGTGGAATAATGCTGACACTGGAGCAACGTGCAGAGCTGATACGAATTTCATCGCCGGCACCTTGATATTCCCAAGCCCTCTCAACAAACTGTGGACAGATTGTTCAAGAAATTTAAAACAACGCACACGGTACTCGATGCCAAACGCAGTGGTCGACCAAAAAGAGCTACAAACGAAGACCGCCGAGCCGATGTGATTGCTGAGTTCAGGTCACTCCGGTACGTGGCATCAGTACACCGAATATTTATATGGCCATATTTTCATCCGTACAAACTCCAGCAAAGATACTCAATGGTCGATACTTGACCCAATAAGGAGACTTGAATATTGTAACTAGGCCCTTACTTCTTTGATGACCGTGTAAACCAACACACCTTTAGTGAACTGCTTGATACTGTGGTCATGAACTTTTCGGATGACTTGCCACTTAATACCCGGCAAAGGGTGTGGTTTTAGCTTGATGGAGCAACATCACATTATGCACTGATGACTCGTCAAAAACTAAGTAACATGTTTCCGGACCATTGGATTGGGCGAGGCGGCCCAATCAGTTGGTCTCCACGTTCACCAGATCATGCACCATTTGACTTATTCCTTTGGGGCTAAGTGAAGCAGCAGGTGTTTCAGACAGCCCGGAAATCTGGACGACTTAAAGGAAAGTATCACCAACATACTACACAGCATTCCACCAGCTACACTTTGAGGATCGTGTGAGACATTGTCTTCGAGTGCATGGTGCACATTTTGAACATGAACGATAAGCTTGCGAAACCGTGTGAACATAATGCCAACATTCATAAACTTTTCATATGGCACGCGAGTCATGTTTGTCTAGATCATCCGTCTTTGCTTAATGCCAAAAGTTTGAAGGAGGCCGAGAATCCACCGGCAATGAACTTCATAAGGCAAGGCCAGCAACTGCTGTCAATGATGGCGTCGTCGCAACGAACAATGAGCTGATAAGGGACAGCAGGCGGATTGACTGTGTACAACAATCAACTCTTTAGAATCATAATAAAATTTACAATTTATAGTCAGTAGTCTGAAATGGTTCCCAAATAACGCAAAAATTAAAGTACTAGAGAATATGATTTAAAGGAAATCAAAATAAAAAGACTCCCCTTTTTCGTAGAATAAAAGACTGCACGTCTCACATTTCCCGTCCACTCTCCACAAAATTATTTTTCCACCCACTTTTGTGCTCGTCAATTGAAGGAATTCTCAGCGAGCGAAGACTTCTCTTGTCATCTTCACCTTTTCCATTTCCCGCAGGTGGTGTCTTCGTTGGCATGGCAACCTGGGAAAACAAAAGCCTACGCGCCCCCGCCTCCCCCACCTATCTCAAAAGAGAGAGAGAGAGAGCGATTTCCAAGACTGAAGTGAAATCAGCAAAAATAAAGACAGAAAGAGCAGAACCAGAAACTCCCAAGAGAGTAGCCAAAGCTTTCACTTTCATTCTCCTCCTTTCAAAGGCAATTATTTGTTGACATCCTCTTGACAAGGGATAAGCATTAAATATTTAATCTCGCTATTTATTATCCTCCTCCTCCTCCTCCTCTCCCTCCTTCTCATTAGCAGCAGTTTGGGTACGGCACATGGTATTTGAAGACTCTAAGTAAAGTTTCTTCCTCAAAGTGATTAGCAAAGTCTTTAAAAGTTTTGTTTCTTTAATCCCTTCTTCGAACTTAACAGGAATCCGAAATTGTTAAATCTTCCTTCTCAAGGACTTTTAAAGGAAATGTTCCGATAAATAAACTAAATACGCATTGCCTGGCCATTGAATTAGTAATATCGGTTCAATAAGCTCTTGGGCCTCCGTTAGCCTGAATGAAAGCATGTATACGGTTACATATCGATTCTACGTTGTGATGCAGTGCAAATGAGTCTATGCATTCATCAAAGAGACCTTCAGCTATGGGGTCCCCGCAGCTCCGTTTACTTACAATACTGCATTGAACACTCAAATGACACCGGGACGCGAGAGGGAATGTTCAATAGCTACAATAGTCATCTGTGGTCTCATGTCAACCCATGTGCAACACATGTTAACAATTTTCAGCATCCTGTTTCGGTGAGTATTTGGGCTGGCATGATTCACAATGTCCTGATTGGGCCATATCTCCTACCATGCCGTCTTCCTTGGTTTCCTGAAGGAGGAGCTTCCTGGTCGTCTTGAAGATGTTCCACTAATGTATGCTGAACGTTATCCCAATAAAATTCTTTCCAATTCACGAACATTTGGTGCAGTAGATCGTCGTTTAAGAGAAACAGGCGCATTCGCTCATGATAATCATCAGCGTGGACTTCGTCGGTGGTTACGCTCCCCTCAATTAAAGGATCAAGTTTTGGAAAGGTTTAACCGAAATCCATCGACAAGTACTCGTGCGCTCGGAGCTGCTTTGAATACTAGTCATACCACTGTATGGAACATTTTACATGACAACCTGCAACATCCGTTCAAGCTTCGAAAGGTGCAGGAATTATGTCCCAATGATCATGGTCCCCGGCGTGCTTTCGCGGAATGGTTTATGCAGCAACAGAATAGGATTCCAGACTTTCCTTCCATAGTTTTTTGGACAGATGAGGCAACGTTTACGCGAGAGGGAATGTTCAATAGCTACAATAGTCATCTGTGGTCTCATGTCAACCCATGTGCAACACATGTTAACAGTTTTCAGCATCGTTTTTCGTTGAATATTTGGGCTGGCAGGATTCACAATGTCCTGATTGGGCCATATCTTCTACCATGCCGTCTTAACGGGCAAACATACCTTGGTTTCCTGAAGGATGAGCTCCCTGATCTTCTTGAAGATGTTCCACTAATGACCAGACATTTGATGTGGTTTCAACAGGACGGCGCACCTTGGCATTACACAAGAGCAGTTAGAGATTACCTAAATGAGACATATCCTGGTCGTTGGATTGGTCGTGGCGGACCAGTTGCTTGGCCACCGAGATCGCCAGATCTCACACCGATGGATTTTTTTTTATGGGGAAGCATAAAATCAATGGTATACTCCGAACCCGTAGATACCGAAGAAGAATTGGCGGCTCGTGTTGTCACGGCAGCAGGCGACATCAGCGACCGTGCAAATCAACTGTTTCCACCCGTACATCAATCCATGATAAGGCGTTGCGAATTGTGCTATGAAGCAAATGGCGGTCATTTCGAACAATTCCTGTAAAAGTCATACACTAGATTGCTTGTGTTAATTGTTAAAAATAAAATAATCTAGGCCTACCAACGCACACTGCGTCCCAGTGTCATTTGATTGTTCAATGCAGTATCGTAAGTAAACGGAGCTGCGGGGACCCCATGTTCATATGACAAAAAATACTTCTAAGGACCTCTTCTATCATCTCCCAAAAATCTGTACTCAATTCAAAAACACCCTGTATAAGGGTCGTACAAATGAAAACGAAAATTTGAGTGGGGAAAAAAAAGACGACGTGCAGGATCGCAAGTTTATGTTTTCAACAGCTGCGAAACCCCACGTGCAAATTGAACAATAGGTTGCAAGTGTTGGAGGGACGGTCATCATTGCAAGATGATAAACGACTTAAAATTGACGCTGTCTTAAAGGAAAACAGAAGAGTGGTTGCTAAAGTTGGCCTTAGTCGTGGAACTGTTCACTCCATCATTTGACATCAGAACAGCTTTGAGGATCGAATGGCCATATCCCTGCTACATTTGACTCGCTACGAACAGGAAGGAGAGAGATTTCTCGACAGAATCATTAAAGGGGATGAAACTTGGTGCTTTCATTTCCAGCCCGAACCCAAACGTCAAAGTCGTCAGTGGAAGCATTTTGGATCACCACCCCCGAAAAAATCAAAAGCAATCTCAAACAGTACGGGGAAGGTGATGTTGACCGTGTTTTTTGATCGCAAAGGCCCGATTTTACTGCACTTTCTTGAAAAAGGCACTATAGTTAACGCAGCACGATATGGGGAAACATTGCAGGCACTGCGCGCGGCCATCAAATGCAAGCGTTCTGGACTTCTTACAGAAGGAGTGCTTCTTCTCCACGACAACGCGAGATCTTTCTGTGAGTATTTTTATAGAAAATCTTCTATATATATATAAAGAAGGATGCTTGTGGGTGGGTCTGTTTGTACGTTTTTTATACCAATCTACAGTTTTATTCCGATCTTGATGAAATTTCGCATACATGACCTTCAAAGCATGAGGAAGGTCACTGTCTACCTCAGATTTCGGAAAAATAATAATTATCGATAAAAAATCGATATTTATGGTTATGGCAGGGCATATTAAAGAGAAATATCTCACGACCAACAATGCAAGGCAAAGTTTGTGCAACAATAGGTATCAACAATGGTATCAGCACGCAATTCACAAACACACTGCATGAACCAACAATATATATCTCATGACCAACAATGCAAGGCAAAGTTTGTGCAACAATAGGCCCATTGTGTTCGCATCAACAATGGTATCAACGCGCAATTCACCAATAACAATGAGCACAGAATGATGATGTAATGTTAAAGCAATCTTTCCAAGCATTATAACAATGAACATTAAATGATGATGTCATATAGATAAGTTTCAATTTGTAACAATGCATAGAATTCCTGTTATTCAGGCTTTTCTTAGAAAAGAGAGTTCTTAGTACTTAACAATTTCTTGAAAATCTTTAAAAATGATGAGTAACTGGATATAATGGAGAGTTAGCAGACTATTCAGAAAGAGTGGAAAGACGACAGAGGAAGCACTCCTTTAGCTCCGTGATGTATTGAGCAAATGGGAAGCAAGTAAATAGAAGAATCGGCGACCGCTAGACTGCACAAAGTGATGAATGGCCAAGTTTTGCTTCAACACATCGAGAAAAGAGTGGAAATTGCAACAACACTAAGTATACATCTGAGGTAAGATTACGTGAGTAAGAAATTATTGGAGAGGTCCAGCCATTGTGAGCCTTTAAAAAGATTTTTTTCGAATTTTCATTAAGAATTTTTACTGTATTAATTTTAAGCATTTTCATGTGTTTATTTTTAAGATATTGCAAAATTTAATTTAATTTTTTGAGATTGTTCTGTTTACATCCAAGTGGAATTATCCCGGGCAACGCCGGGTACCTTTGCTAGTCTTCTATAAAACGAGACCAGAAAACTTTTGAAATGAGCTTTTAATGAGAAATCCTTCTTTTTCTTTTACCAAACAAAAAATTACCAAACAAAATCTCCGTCCTCATTCACCTCTTCTTTTTGAAAAACCTAAAAACACTGACAATTTTTTTCCACTTGAAGGAATAAATAGAAACAAGTTTTCTAAAAACGTGCTTCCTCATATAAGAGAGAGGAAATTATTTCTTTTTAAGTTTTCATTTCTATTCTCTTGTAGAAGATTAAAGCCATTAATCCTGTGGAAAAGACCTTATCAAATATGAATGAGAAGACCGGGAACCATTTTTTTCCTGTGCGATTCCTTCTTTTCCTGAGAGCGTCTTAATTCCCTGTTTATTTCTTAAAATTTTTCTCCCCATCGCATCCATTCAGTATTCATGAACACTTAAAATCATCGAGTACGTTTATTTTTTCCCTTACGTTTCTTTATTCTTTTAAAGTTCAACAGAAAATTGGATCCATAAATAACAATTTACTTCTACTGGCTTAGGAACTTAACAGAAAGTAAATCCAATTGTAAAGTTTACTCTAAACTTGACGTCATCAATATACTAGGTAACCACAAAAGTTCTTGCCGTTTTTAATTCCGGAAAACAAAATGATGTACACATCAAAATGACGGAAGAGTACCCCTTTGCGATTCTCAAATGCTAACTCCTTCTGCTATAATGCCTGTTCCAACTGCTGGGAGTACAGGGAGTCTAGGCTGAGCTCATCGACAAGCAGTCGACGGTCGACAAGTGTCGATGGTCACGTGGTTAATAACGCATTTGTCGATTCGAGCTAGCATGAACACGACTTGTCTACAGAGTCTACAGTGTACAGATTTTCTAGTGTAGACTTTGACCATCGACAACTGCCTTATTCTTGTCTACAATTCAAGAGCAGTCGACTATGCACTTGGCGATCGTTATTTCAGAATTTAGCAACAGATTTCTTATTAAAATCTTTCTTTCCTTCGTTTTCGGTCTGCAGGCTAAATATATATAGCTCAACAATACTCACTTTCTAAAAATATTAACAAAAACTTGTTTAAAAATATTTACATACATGAAGTACTCTCTTGTGCTACGAAACTTGAACTGTGAAAATAATAATATACTGTGTCTACACGTATGTGTTTATGTATGCATTTACAATACTCATTTCCAAAAAAGTTGGGACAGTGCAACATATAAGAAGAAGTCCAACCCATTTGTTTGGATTATTGTATTGCCGTTTATTTCAACGCATTACAATACATAAACGATAAATTAGGCATGGGATCACATATCTTATATGCTTAAACAAAGATACAGGTGGTTTTCCTGTTTGCCACGTGCAACACACTCCCAAAAAAGTTGGGACAGCACGGCGTTTACCATCTCTCCTCTTGATGACACACTGTAATCTTCTGGGCATCGACGACACCAATCTTTCTAACACCGTAACCGGAATTCTATCCCATTCCTGTTGGATATAGGTTTTCAGCTGTTCAACTGTCCGGGGTCGTCGCTGTCGTAGTTTTCGTTTAATAATACGCCAAACGTTTTCTATAGGCGACAGATCCGGGCTGCAAGGGGGCCAATCCAACATACGAATGCGCTGCCGACGTAGCCATGCGCAAGTTATGTGCGCTGCATGCGGTCTGGCGTTGTCTTGTTGAAATATACACTGACGTCGTCCAAACAGGCGCCTCTTAGATGGCACCATAGCCTGTTCCAGGATCTGTATATACGCTTCAGCATTGACGGTGCCATTGCAGATGTGCAAGTCTCCCATTCCATGGCCACTAATACAGCCCCAGACCATGACAGAAGGTGGTTTCTGTAGCACGCGGGAATATCCTTTTCGTCTTTGGTCCGGAGTGTACGGCGTCTATTATTTCCGTAAACAATCGTAAAGGTTGATTTATCGGACCACAATATGTTCTTCCAGCGTGCTTGGGACCAATTGCGATGGGCTCGAGCCCATATCAGACGGCGACGTTGCTGTCGTTTGTTGATGTATGGCTTCCGTTGTGCACAGTATAACTTAAGTTTGCATTTGTGGATGCACCGGCGTACAGTATTCAACGATAATGGCTTCCCGAAGAAATCGCGGGCCCACGTGGCTATGTTCGTAATCGCAGCATTCCTATGCGTGACGCAGTGACGTCGGAGGATCCGAAGGGCTCGAGCATTCAGAATAGGTTTTCTACCTTGGCCTTTCCGAACTATCTCGGTAGCGCTTGATAATATTATGTACTGTAGATGATGACAGGTTAAATCTTCTGGCTATTGCACGCTGAGAAACGTTGTTTGTGAATTCTTGAATGATTCGAACACGAAGATCTTCGCTAACTGGCTTGCCTCGACCCATCGTTCCGAATAAGTTACCTGAACGACGGATGGCAACTGTTATTTATACGGAATGTAGTACGACGTCATCATTGCGGAAGGTTCCACTACTAACGGCGCTTTCTACAACGTGTATCCCTACTATTTTGGAACGTGTTGCAACACCCCCATTCAAAATGAACACGATACAAAATGTTTTGGTGCACACAGTATATTTATGTCATTTCATAAACGTATCTGCTATTTTGTATTCGCGAGAAAGTTTTGTTACATCATCCCTTTTTGTTTTTTCTAGATATTTTGCACTGTCCCAACTTTCTTGGAAATGAGTATTGTATGTGTATACATGGATGGATGTGTAAAATTACGTCTAAATGTTTGGAAACTCATGTATGTATATCAGTGGATATCATCTAGCCATACGTGTGTAAACTTGTGTATAAATGTGTAATATGCCACTTATCGACGGTTAGATTTGTCGAGATCGACAGCTTGTCGACGAGTTCAGCCTAAACCTCCAGGTCCCCAGTGATGGTTTGGCCAGTTGATAACAGCTCCAAGTGAACCGTTTGGCGCCTAGTCCTCCAGACACATTAGACTAAGGGGTTCAACAGAAACGCAAATTCTCCCGACCTGAATTTCTGGAACGGTGTTCAGAAGAAGTGGTATTCTGGCTAGAGGGGCACCTGACTGCTGTGCGGATGTTTAGTGCTTCCCTTACAATCCGACGGTCTTGGTGTGGATCAGTAATGCATATAGAACAAGGTGTACGTATGTGAGTATCTTCTGTAGATCACCACGGAGCCACCACACAAACAGTACGTCTATTATAAAACCGTCCAGCTTTTGGAAATTACACAATCCGACCCTTTGTCGAACTCTGTCACATGCTGCACAGGAGTATTCTACACACACCGGCAAATGAATTAGAAACCTTCGTTCAATATGGTATTGACCCTCCCTTGGCTGTAATTACAGAACATACGCGGTTTGGCATGGACTCTACAGGGTGTTGCAATGCAGGTAAGAGAGACCTGGTCCTGTAGAGTAGAAGGAAACGGATGCCTTCGACGAATATCTCTTTCCAACATGTCCCAAACATTCTCGATCGGATTCAAATGCGGACTTTGCGCTGGCCACTAGGTGTCATGTTCAGAAAAACCACTCCTGAACAATTCTTGCTCGATGGACAGTAGTGTTGTCGTCCATGAAGAACACGTCACCATTGCAGGATGGACTTGATCTGCAACAATGTTCAGGTAGTCTTTGGCTTTCACCCGACTGTCAAGGAATATCAGGGGACCCTTGCCATACCAACAAAACATGGCCCATACCATAGACACCTCCTCCTGTAGCTTGAACTGTGTTCACAACACATGAGGGGTCCATCGCTTCATGGGGCTGCCGTCAAATTCTTTGCCGGCCATCGGAGCAAAACAATGTGTAACGTGACTCGTCCGACCACATCACCTTTTCACACCGTTCTTTACACCACTGCAGGCGAACTTTGCGGTTTGTTGCTGACACCAGGGGCTTTCTTACTGGCATGCGACTTCCCATCCCTATTCGCTTCAACTCTCGGCGCATTGTAATGGAGGAGATGGGTTGCGATGATCCTTCATTGAAGTCTGCCGTCAGTTGCTCCACAGTTTTGCCGCACAATCCGTCTCAGACGACGTCGGTCCCTGTCTGTGTTGATTGTTTTTGATCCACAGATCTGCCGTTTCGACAACTCTTGTGGATTCCGTTTCCACGCACTGAACACCTTGGAGACCTGACCTTTTGAGATACTGGTCAGTTGTACTGTCCTGGAAATCGTAGCTCCAGCTAGACGGGCTCCCACAATAACTCAGACAGGTCTGCTGTTTGTTCCTACCCTGTACCTCACATGATTCTGCATATCATAATCGTTTCTGACCTGTGACCCCGCTTTATATATCAGTACAGTAATTCATCACGGGTTTCTAATTCATTGGCCTGTGGGTGGATGAGTCTCGTACTCCAGGTGGAATGGCGACATATCCCGAAATGTACAAGAATATTGTTGCTACTATAATCGCTGCACCGCATAGTGTAGGAACCTCATTGAACACGCATGTACCACGTTTTTAGGTTTTGATTCTTTTCAAAGCGAATGGCTCACGAGATTGACAAACGGATACAAGTGCTCACAGCAATGCGATTTCCATCTAAAAGAGCATAATAAAGTTTACTGGCAACCACAACCCAATTTTTCTTTCCGAATGTCTTAAGAGGCGTGGTTCCTCCGGAAGGTCCTCATAAAGCTGACAGCCATGACAAGTGACCATCTCTTCCACGCAGATAAAGTCAAAACTAAGTGTCAAACGCAGACATTATAATACAAGTAAAGCGCTTTAGGAATTCCGCATACATTGCCCAAGAGAGAGAGAAAGAGAGGAGCGCTTTTATTGCCGTTAAGGACTTATTCCAGACGGTGAAAGATCTCCCATGGTTGTGTATAATATTCACTCATTGTCTCGGGCGACGTCGGCCATAATTTTAGCGTGGGAAATCCTTCGGTGGCAGTGCCGTTGCCGGCCCAAATCCGCATTCTTCTTTTGAGCCCCATAAAAGTAAAGACCCCCTGAGAACGGCAATCTTCACTGGTTGCACGTAACGAGCCGTTTGTATTCACATCGGCCTAGACTATGAGAACGGGGATTTTTAGGCTTGATCCCCCCCCCTCCCTTCCAAAGGCAGACGTTTGCGTTGAGGTGCTTTTAAAAAGGAATACCAACTTTTCCCTTTATGGCGAGGTCCTTAAAGGATTACAACTCTCACGAACATTTTATCAATTTTCCGCAATTGGGAATTCAGCTTAAACTTTTGCGTTTTAGTCCTCAGCTCTCCTCCTCCTGAATTGATTTCTCCTTCTTAAAGACTACTCCGCACTTCTTCGGAAGAGTGTTTAAAGCTTTAATTCCTATTATGAATATATTCATTACTCTTGGGATCCCTATTTATACAGAGCGTAACAAAACTATTGAGCTGGCTAAACGTACAACCCTAGCGTCAATGAACTTCGGACACCTACAGAATTTTGGATAAGTACAACGAAACTAATTGTAAACAAGTGAAAATTACTTTATTGAGTGCACAGAGCTTTAGTACAACTCTCATATAGCATTTTAACATAAAAATTAAATAAGCGACTTTTTGGAATGTTCCGTTTTCAACACGTTGCAATGAACTTCGTACACCGTACCGTTTATTACACATTACCACTGAGTGGCGTCACCTTTCCGAAGAATGACGCTCCGAAGTCGTTGAGGCATGCTGGACACTAAATTTTGCGTTGTTTCTACTGGAATTTTGTCCCACTCTTCGGAAATACACGCCCGCAACTGCTGCAGTGTTCGAGGCCTCCGCTGTCTGACTTTTCGCTTTAAAATGCGCCATACATTTTCAATGGGTGACAGATCTGGGCTGCAGGCAGGCCCGTCAAGCATCCTGAAACGCTGCTGTTGTAGCCAAGCCTTGGTGTTCCGAGCAGCATCAGGCTTCGCGTTGTCCTGCTGAAAGATGCTTGGTCTTCTATTGAACAACTTTTGGCGGGATGGACGCAGATGCTGTTGAAGAATGTTTTATATAGGCAGCAGAGTTAATAGTGCCCTCGCGATCCTGTCCCGGCTGCACTCATGCAGCCCCACACAATCAGCGATGCAGGCTTCTGAGCTTTCCTCTGGTAACAGTCGCGATGATTACTTTCGTGCTTGGTCCTTAGCACCTTGCGACCGTTGTTGCCATACATCACTGCAAAGGTGGACTCTTCGGATCACAGAACACTATCCCACTGAGCAAGGGTCCACTTTAGATGGGTTCTGGCCCATGTTACCCGGCGACGCTTAGCTACAGTGCTCAGAAATGGCTTCCTCTTTGTAGCGTATAAGTAATAGTTGCATCTTCTGATGTAACGGCGGACTGTGCTTTCGGATATAAGAAAATAGTCTCGAGCCCAAACAGTCATTTCACTTATGGGAGCATGCCTGCTTTTCACAATGTAACGTCGAAATACTCGTAGGTCCCTAACATTCAATAATCGCTGCTTGCCTGGTGCAGTTTTCTGTTTTCCCGATTTCTCTGAAACGCTTGATAATCCCAGTAAGAGTAGAGAGAGAGTGGAACTGATAATTCATGGGCAATAGCTCGCTGGGATTTGCCATTTTGGAACTGCTGTATAATTTTTTGCCGTATCCACGTTTCTACTGGCTTACCACGTCCCATGGTTTAAAACAACACGAATACTGTGCTCTGTCGCGTGGACGGTGCTTTTAAAGCCTGATGCAAAGCATTCTGGGTGTTTCCACAGCCTTCAGGAAAGTTCTATATGCTGGCGACCCCTTGAGTACGAAGTTCTTTGAAACCTGTTGACAACGCAATTTTACATAAATTTGAATAAATTATTTCACACCATTAAATCGATTCTAAATCGTTGTTGATATTGTTCCATCTACTCAGTAAATCTATTTTCATTAGCCTGCAATCCTCTGTATGCACTTTTCACTGTGTTTTTAGCCATATTACTTGGTGTCCGAAGTTTATTGACGCTAGGTTTGTACTTGTCCTTTAGCCATTCTTTAGATGAGTAACGATGAAAACGCATTGAGGAATCATCGTTATCCAGAGCCCTCTAGCGAGTAAAGTATTAGACGAAACCTAACCAAATTCGATAGGCGTCCATAGTGGACCATGGGAATTTGATTTCTAAAAAAAAAAAAATTAGTACCAAAAGTCGCCACCAGTAAAATTTTGGCGCTGCAAAAGTGGATTAGTGTGAGTACTGAATGATTGTGGGTGGAGTGATGCACCATCCTGCGTGAATGTGGTCGAATCGAGACATCCTCGGTTGCTGCAGTTGTGGAACCACTAAGTTCTGTAGCATATCGGCACACCTGCGACTTTTGACGAGTGGAGTGGCTCCTGCACACAAGCGCGCGGATTATTCGCAGCCCAAATTCGCAGCTGTGTGTGCCAATACCACCGTTTCACGTAAAAGTCTGCTTTGTCACTCCATAAAATCTGCCACGTAGCACCATCAACTTGTAAGCTAAGAATCTCAATGAAAAACCAATCGGGTGGGAGCAGTTCTTCAACATCTGATGCAGGATCTTCCGCACCATTGAGTATGGTATCTCCGTGTGTCGAAGTTGAGTAACAAACTTCTTCAACTTGTTTTTGACTAACCGCTTTGCGTCCCTGGCCGAGTTCCTGTAGTTTCAAATCGTTGAATCATGTTTCGTAAGTTTGTTATGCTCATCGGTCCTTTTCGCAACTTCTTAAACCGCCGAAACTCACGAAGGGCTGATTTGGCATCTTCGTTCCGCTGACAATACAGCTTGACTAACATTGAAGAACCATTGAAAGACAGTTGGCCATCTCAGAATGATGAGAATTCTCCCAGCCTTTCCTTTTATGCTCATGATCGCTATATGTACGCCCATCAATTTTGATAGTTTGGTTCATTGCTTTACTCGGTAGAGGGCTCTAGATACCTCACGTTATTTTATAACCAACCTTTGCTACACTCACTCATCAAAAGTCATTGCACAACCCTCCAATCAGGTTCTCTATCCGTAATGAGACAAATACCGCTGCTTCCATTCTCGGAATGCACGTGCACAGGACTCCTTGATATCACACAATCAGTGTAAGCAAAAGTAGCTGAAGAAATGGGTAGCACGCCGAGAGCTATCCGTATTTTCCCGCTATTAGATGACCTACGGCCCGACATTCTCTTCCAGCAGGATCGAGCACCACCATATTGGGGGACATCGCAGTTGCTATCAACAAAGTGGATGTCGATATGTTCAAAAGAACATGGCAAGAAATTGATTACCGGCTGGATATACCCAAGGAGCACACGTTGGATCCGACCTCATCCATATTTAGTGGGGGGGGGGGGGTCGTATACCTCCGACTAGTAAACGATTAGATGCGTGCTCACGGGACATGAACATTTGACTTGTTACAGGGTGTCCGGATGCCTGTATAGGCTGATAAGTTAACACCTGCGCAAGACATTCCATGCAGTAGGGAGGAAGCAACTGCCTCGTGAACGTACAGTACTGTAATCCGACAACCGTTCACGCAGTTAACGGACTTTGAACGAGGTCGGATTATTGGCCTTCCGAGGCTGGATGATCTAACAGACGCAGAAGGAAGGCACACATGCCAGAAGACCAGGTTCTGGGGCCCGAAGAAGCCCGTCAGCTCTAACCGGTAGGCGGATACTGCGAACAGCGCTAGCGGATAGAACCATCACCTTGCGGCAACTGCGCGACGACATCACTATTCCCAGTACTGCTTCAGTGTCAATAGCGACAATAGCACTGCCAGGTATCTTGTTCCGTCTTCCTTTGACACCTGAGCACCGCGCGATACGACTGCAATGGTGTCGTGAACGAGTAGACTGGCGAATGGTGTCGTCCCGCTTTTGTTTGGACACCGGCGATAGACGCGGACGGGTGTGGCGCAGATCATTTGGAACAATGCATCTGGTATCGCCATCGTGGACCATCCAAGGCACCCTGACAGCAGCACGGTACGTCACAGAGATTCTGCAGCCTGTATTATTTCATTTTCTGCGAGTGCACGTCTTTGGTCCCATAAAGTAATAAAGGTGTGTTCAGATGTATACCTACTTTTGGTTCATGCGGATAATTGTTGGTGGGGCAATTTCATTGCAAAGCAGTGTATACTGACCTCCGATTCTGTTTATCTTTATTAGTTTTTTGGTAATACACAGAACGAACATCTGCAAGATTCCAGCCAGAAACTATTTCATGATGATGATGATTTCTGTTTCCAACAAGATTTAGCCCATAAATTCAAAATTAACCAGAAAATGGTTTCAGGAACGTCAAATACACTGGTGGCCAAACGTTTGGACCAACCAGCAATGTTAAGAAAAACTGAATTTATACGAAAACTGTTTTCCACCTACAACTCTAAGTAAATATGAAACAATATTCAGGGAAGAAACAAATTTATTTCTGCGTTGTTGGTTTCTCATTACCTAAAATCAAAATAAGACTGGCCAAAAGTTTGGACCACATTTGTATAACTAATGAATTATTTTGATATTTGAGATCATTTTGACTCTACAATATTGGACAAACGACCTGAAATAGAATTAAATAAGCTTTTAATAACATTTGGCTTAACAGCTTTCTCAATGGCTGCTATTTGTTGTTCTCCAGATTTGTACTCAGTGTTTTGGTAAATTTTTTTGTTCCGTGAGATGCTACACATTCTCAATAATATTGAGATCTCGATTTCGAGCAGTCCAAGCAAAAGTGGAAATGTTGTTGCTCTCAAAGTAGGCTTTCACAACTCGTGCAGGACTGTCCTGCTGCTAAATCCAGGGTTTTTGCGTAAACTAGACTTTGCACAAAGGGATGAACACATTGTGAAGATCATCTTTATACTGAGCTGTTGTGCAATGTCCATGTATACTGTGAATCTTCAACTTTCCGTTGCTTCCAATGGCACCCAGAATCATCACTCCACTACCACCCATTTGCTACTTAATTCGCTTAAGTGTTTCTTTATCACGATGCTCTTCATAAGAAGCTAGATTATCAGGACCATCCAAACTGATTCGTTTTTCATCAGAAATCACAACCAAATGGAAGTCTGTGTTTTCACGCAGAAGTGTCATAGCAAACTCCAGTCTCTCTTGCATGCGTTTCTGTGTTAGTGGCAACTTTTTGGGTATAATTTCATAGGCAAAGTTCTGAGCACGTAGTTCGCTGCGAATTGTTCTTCTTGAAGCAGCAAGTTGCAGATTAAGTTTGACTTGTGTGGTATTGACTACATGCCCAGATGTAATATCATGTCTAACATGTCTCTTAATTCTTGATTTGTCTCTTCGCATCAGTGCACAAGGTCGTCCTATTTCCGTCCTATTTTCCAATTAACACTTTTAACAATTCTGATAAAGATTTGTAGCCCACACGGGAGATTTCAGCAACTTTTTTGAAGTTTGTAAATTGCTTGTTAAAATTTCTAATTCGCTCTCGTCGGCTTTCAGTTAACATTGTACAATGCATAAGATGGTTATAGTGCTCACCACGCAACACGATGACTTGTAATATGCAAATTATTTGCATGTTTGTTATGTTGGTCTAAACTTTTGGCCAGTCTTATTTTGATTTAAGGTAAGAAAAAAGCAACGACGCAGAAATAAATTTGCTTCTTCCCTGAATATTGTTTTACGGCCGGTTGCAAGAACGTCAGTTAAAACGACCCTAACTTTCGGTTAGTTAACGATCGGTTAAGTCCTTTAACCGGGAAATGTTGCACCAATCCTAGTTAAGTCTCAGTTAGCTAACTGGATGTAATTTGAGTAACGAGGAGTGTGATTGGTTCGTTTTGCTTCAATTAAGGTTCCGGTCAACATGGCTGATTGTTTTCAATTAGCTATTTGATAACTACATTATCCAAATAGGGTATCAATTTAGCTGTTTGATAATTAATTTATCCAAATTGCTGTTTCAAAATTAGCTTATCCAACTAGTTATCCAATTAACATATCCATTAGCTCTTTGATAATATTAACTTATCCGTTTAGCTGTTCGATAATTAGCATATCCAAATAGCTGTTTGATAATTAGCTTATCGTAATTGCTATTCAAATCGCTTATCCATTTAGCTTATCCAATTAGCTTATTCATTTAGCTTATCCCATTAGCTATCCAAACAGCTTATCCAAAGAGCTTATCCAAATAGCTGTTTGATAATTAGCTTATCCAAATTGCTTATCCAATTAGCTTATCCATTTAGCCTATCCAATTAGCTTATCCATTTAGCCTATCCAATTAGTTTATCCATTTAACATATCCAATTAGCTTATCGAAATAGCTTATCCGTTTAGCTTATCCAAATAGCTTATCCACTCAGTTTATCCAATTAGCTTATCCATTTAGCCTATCCAATAAGGTTATCCGTTTAGCTTATCCAATTAGCTTATCCACTCAGTTTATCCAATTAGCTTATCCATTTAGCCTATCCAATCAGGTTATCCGTTTAGCTTATCCAAATAGCTTATCCACTCAGTTTATCCAATTAGCTTATCCATTTAGCCTATCCAATCAGGTTATCCGTTTAGCTTATCCAATTAGCTTATCCAAATAGCTGTTTGATAATTAGCTTATCCAAATAGCTTATCCACTTAGCTATTCAAATGGCTTTCCAATTAACTTATCCAAATAGCTTATCCATTTAGTTTATCCAAATAATTTGTACAATTAGCTTATCCATTTATCTGTTTGATAATTAGTTTATTCAATTAGTTTAAAATATATTTCTGTTTCGGAATGCTATTTTGCTTCGCTAACCATGGACTTAAACCGTGGTCATCGAGCGTTTAAGTTAAACTGCCACTTAACGTCTGGTTAAGCCCTAAACTCTCTTGATGCAACGCAAAAAATTTTAAACGGGACTATAACGAAGAGTTAGTTTTAACTGATGTTGTTGCAACCGGCTGTTGGAGTTGTAGGTGTAAAATATTTTTGGCATAAATTCATTTTATAATGATTTTGCTGGTTGGTCCAAACTTTTGGCCACCAGTGTAGCAATTTTGGAATGGCCAAGAAACTCAGCTGACCTAAACCGTACTGAAGATCACCATAGAAGAAACAGACGTTTTGCAGATCGTATAGCTGCTGTGATAGCTGCAAAAGGGACTTTACACGTTTATTGTTCGTCTTTTGTAGCTCTAAAGAATTAAATTTTATTTTGGGAACTTTACATTTTGATATTCAAAAGTCTCTCTAGCTTCTTCTTACCAAAAATTTATGAGAAATTCCTTTTTAGAAAACGGACGAGAGCCGTACTATTCCAACACCAAGCGAATCTGTCAAGCAAAATAGGCGGGGTGAAGTGGAAACTATATTTTCCGCGAAACGAAATTTCTTAGGAAAGGGTATGAGAGGTCACCCCTAGCCTACCCTCCCACGCAATCGCTTTCAATTCAACATCTGAATTACTCCTCCTGCTTGTGCTCAGTCTTTCCCACTCGAAAGCTCTCAGCCCCCCCGAATTCATTTCTTTAATACATCTTTGGCGGCGATGCCCGAGGAAAATTGCTATTCATTGCAAATAATCTCATCTCGGATTAAATTGAATTCGCCAGCGGCAAACGATAGGGGGAGACGGAAGTTTTATTTGCCTCCCGAAGGAATGCATATTCTC
Organism: Rhysida immarginata; assembly: GCA_023313115.1. Classification (NCBI taxonomy): domain Eukaryota; kingdom Metazoa; phylum Arthropoda; class Chilopoda; order Scolopendromorpha; family Scolopendridae; genus Rhysida; species Rhysida immarginata. The sequence continues at coordinate 13,434 of JAHWFO010006042.1, read as the reverse complement.
AGCGAAACATTCTTCCTCCTTCATTGTTAAAAACAGAGAACGGAAAAAGGAGCTTTCTCTTTCCTCTCCACTCTCTTGGAATACGCTTAAATAAGGTTTACCAAGGACATTGCGGCCTACGCGAACAGCTTTCATTTTGCTATATCCTTACTCAATATTGGGGTATTAGATATATCTCATTTGGTAACGCAAAATTTTCAAACAACAGTAATTCTTGAGAACAGGTCATGGCTGATAATGGAGTGTGAGAAAGTGACGCAGTTCCTTCCGTAGGACTTCTTTGTATCTCGCAAACTGATATCGATAGAAGAATGAAACAAGTGGTAGGCCCCTTTCACACGACGCCATCACGGTCGCGCCACCACTATTTTTGGTGGCGCGTTCCTTGGTGGCGTGTTCAGATTCTCCTGCCACCAACGCGGCCACCAATAATGAGTCACCCTTTATTCACGGAAATAAGGCCCCTTTCACACGAGGCCACCATGGTGGCGCGGCCATGGTGGCGCGGCCGGGTCATTGCACTGCTGACAGTTTAACCTTTCACACGTGGTGGCGACCGCGCGGCCAGAAGAGGGGATGTGCTCAAGACGCAATTCCTCGAGCCACCAACTTGGTGGCGCGGCCACGTCGTTACACTGCTCGCAGTAGAGCCTTTCACACGAGGTCGCGCCACCACCATTGTTAGGAGTTGAGGAAAGGGGGTTTCCATAGTAACAAATCGTTTGGTGGCGCGGCCATGGTGGCACGGCCGGGTCGTTACACTGCTGACAGTTGAACCTTTCACACGTGGTGGTGATCGCGCCATTGGACGCGCGGCCAGAAAAGGGGATGTGCTCCATATGCGATTCTTCGAGCGACCAGATTGGTGGCGTGGCCGCGTCGTTACACTGCTCACAGTAGAGCCTTTCACACGAGGTCGCGCCACCACCATTGTTATGAGTTGAGGAAAGGGGGTTTCCATAGTAACAAATCGTTTGGGGCAACGTGAACAAAGGTGACTATTTCCTATACCACCCCTCGCAAACACCTGTGCAGCCAGTTCGCCAGCTGGGTGTTTCCTTATTTCCGTGAATAAAGGGTGACTCATTTCTGGTGGCTGCCTTGGAGGCAGGAAAATCTGAACACGCCACCAGGAAATGCGCCACCAAAAAGAGTGGTGGCGCGTCTCTGGTGGCGTCGTATGAAAGGGGCCTTACTATAGAAACCCCCTTCCTCAGCTCCCCAACAGTGTTGGTGGCGCGACGTCGTGTGAAAGGCTCTACTGTGAGCAGTGTAAAGACGCGGCCGCGCCACCAATTTGGTGGCTCGAAGAATCGCGTAAGGAGCACATCCCCTCTTCTGGCCGCGCGTCCACTGGCGCCCTCGCCGCCAAGTGTGAAAAGTTCAACTGTCAGCAATGTAACGACCCGTCTGCGCCACCATGATGGCCTCGTGTGAAAGGGACCGTACGTTTATTTTGAAAGCCGTATAAGGTCCCTTTCACACGAAGCCACGATGGTGGCGCGGCCATAGTGGCGCAGCAGGGTCGTTACACTGCTGACAGTTGCACCTTTCACACGTGGTGGTGAGGGCGCCAGTGGACGCGCGGCCAGAAGAGGGGATGTGCTCCATACGCGATTCTTCGAGCCACCAAACTGGTGGCGCGGCCGCGTCGTAAGGCCCCTTTCACACGACGCTACCATGGCCGCGCCACCACTCTTTTTGGTGGCACATTTCTTGGTGGCGTGTTCAGATTTTCCTGCCTCCAACGCGAGCATGTTTGGGGTGCACTGGGCAGGAGAATTGCAGCTCGCCAGGTTTCTCCCAGAACCCTCCAGGAGCTACGAACTGCCCTGGCGGAGGAGTGGGGTTCCTTGCCCCAACACCTCCTAAACAGCATGAGGAATCGCTGTGAGAGCTGTATTGCTGTTAGAGGTGACCATACACCCTATTAGTCACCTAAAAAGGCCCTTAATGCAATCTTGTTTTTGACATTCCATGGTTTGATGAGCATGGTTTGAAAGTTATGTTCAATTGTTATTCGTGATAGCTTATTCCATTACCCTACCAAATGTCAATGGAATCAGTCCAGTAGATTTAAAGAATCCACGAAAATGTGTTTTTCCTGTTAATTCTGAGCACCAGTATATAATGTAATGAATGGACCAATCCATTCCATGCTGGGTATGCTGACTATCTAATTTGAATAAACTGCTCTAATCAAACACAAACCTTGCCTGCTTGTTAAAAACAATAAAACAAGTTTTAAAATCTCCATTCGCCATTCCACAGCGCCACATTTTCACCCGGTGGTGAAAATTTGCATTAATTTTTTTCTTTCCGGAATATTGTCTCCCCACATGGTCTGAATAGCCTACATTTCAATTTGCATCACAATCGGTTCATTAGATTGGGCTTCAGAGGGCTCTGAGTAGGCTTCACACGACCCAGTATGTGTTCAAACCCAGATTGTCAATGCAGAACAGCGAACCTAAAAATTGTCTTTAATTAAGTTTAATAAAACATCAACGTTCAAAACAAAGAAAATGGGCCAAATTCAGGCTTAGCAACTGAAAAGTCAATTCTATAAATAATGCAGTGTTAGGAAAGACCACAAAGAAGCAACAAAAGAATTGCATTAAGAAATAACAAACAACAAAAAAGTAGAAATATTTAATTAAAATAGAGGGATTCGTGTAAGAGTTCCGAAAATCAATTCCTCATTTGCATATGATGTGCGCTACGGGGAAGTCAGGTGGAGTTTTCTCAACAGCTAATTGCCCTGGATTAAAGACAAAAAGGGAGTAAATTCATTGTGAAAGCGAAGACCGTATGATAAGTGCTTTCATTGCTATGATGTCACTATATTTTTCCGTAAGTTCATCATATGAATACAGTGCGCTGTGCGAAGGTGCGTTGTCAAAAGCTTCTGTTGCAGTCTTACTCAATTTAACGCTGCTCCGTTTTGAGGATTTGGACGACACTGTTACACAAAAGTTTGTCACCGTTCTATTATCGGAAAAACTGGTTGCCCAATCACGTTGAAACTGGCATCACGTGAGAAACATATTCCATAGTAGAGGAACATACACTTGTTTGAATTTTCCTGCTTCGCGTCTTCCCTAAAAATCACTCTCCTTTCTAACACACAAAAATTATACATAAAAAAATAAATACATGAATTTAACGTATGACCATAGTCTTATAATCCCCTGGTCTGTGCACAGGCACTGAATTCCATTGTTGTAGTCCAACAATTGGAATGCTGTATTTACTGAAGAGTTAAGCTCTCTATATACAGAGTGTTTTTGAATTGAGTACAATTTTTTTGGGGGGCAGTGTGCGTTGGTAGGCCTAGATTATTTTATTTTTAACAATTAACACAAGCAATCTACTGTATGACTTTTACAATAATTGTTCGAAATGACCGCCATTTGCTTCATAGCACAATTCGCAACGCCTTATCATGGATTGATGTACGCGTGGAAACAGTTGATTTGCACGGTCGCTGATGTCACCTGATGCCGCGACAACACGAGCCGCCAATTCTTCGTCGGTATCTACGGGTTCGGAGTACACCATCGGTGTGAGATCTGGCGATCTCGGTGGCCAAGCAACTGGTCCGCCACGACCAATCCAACGACCGGGATATGTCTCATTTAGGTAATCTCTAACTGCTCCTGTGTAATGCGAAGGTGTAATAAAAAATCTAACAATGGGTTATTTCCCGATTATACAAACGGGTGGGTTCTAGTTTTCTATTAAAAATGTGTTGTAAAATAATAAAATAATATTATTTTAAATAGATTAATTATTTTAAGAAATGAACTTTGAAGTTTTGTTAATTTCTTAAAGCAAAACAATAAATCTGACTTAAATAATATATGTTTTCAAACATGTTGGCCTTTAATTTAGTTTAATTTAGTTTAATTTATATACTAAATTTTTTTTAATTTTGTTCTTTTTTTCCTCCAAAAAATAGACACTAACGGTAACCAATAATAACATACAGTAGTAGTTCTACGCCTTAAAAACCCGCGGCTTTGGCAGTCACCAGAGCCTCCGTCAACTTTTTTTTTCGACTCGGTAAGGCCATGGATGAAATAAACAGGATGAACGACTCCCTATACTTCCCAAGCAAGTTTGATTTCAGAGCGACATCTGGATTTTTGCGTGAAAGCTAGCATCTGTCGTCTGCTTAGGGAGAAGAGAAAAAGCTGTCCATAGGCTCATGGTTATTGTTGACGTATTGCTAGGAGGCCAGAAACAGTTGCGATTTCTTTGAAACTTATAATATATATTTAGATCATGTGTACAGTTATGATTTAATGAAGAAATCTTTTCCATTTTCATTTTGACATCTTTTAATGTAATTTTAAATATAATTTTTAAAGCAAAACTTTATACGTATATAATTAAATTGTTAAAAGAATCGTATGTAATTTTAATAAGAATTACATTTTAACTCCAAAACTTAATATTTCAATAAACTAATTCAATAAAATAATAAAAAAATACTTTAATACAAAAAAATTCAATGAAATAGGTAATATTTTTGCAATAGGCGGCCATGCTTTTCTCCTCTAAACAGCTGTGTAAACAGAAACCATGCGAAGCGAAACCAAACATTTCGGTATTTTTCACTTAAGAATCCAGAGGGCACCACTGAAAAAAAAACTCACGCACGACTCATAGGAGTCGTCCATCCTGTTTCTTTCATCCATGGTAAGGCATTGAACAATCAACATGTGTTTGTGGCCATAATTGGGAGCAAAGTTCCTAATTTTTTGCTGTTCTGGGTAGCCTAATACATTGTCTAATACGAGGTGGCAACACCAATGGGGAAGTTGCATGAAAATTTTAAATTATTGTTTTCTATAGTATTCGTTATCAATATTAAGGAATAGTAATTCTTTTGTGAAAAATATTCATAGTTATTTTTTAAAAAAATATTAAATTTGACACCACAAGAAAACGGTACGTCATAGCCTGTGAGTATTATGATGTCACTTGCCTGCTCATAATTATCGCCAACAATGGTTAAAGCTTGCACCCAACAATGCTTAATCATCAGATCGAGCTTCACATGCACATAAAATCATTGCGTTTGGTGGAAAGTGACGTCAAATATCGTTTTCGTTGGGAGGCGTGGTTTCACGTTTTTAGCGCTAATTTTAATAGGTTTCTTTAATGTTTCTAATAAATTTAACAACGATGTTTTATTCAGCATAACACAATCTGTATGAAACAGTACTTTAATTTGTAAAAAAAATTCCATGCAACTTCCCCATTTCTTTTCTTGCCTTGTTACTTTATTACAAGCCTTTAAATCGTGAATTGTCAATTACTGGTGCATCTACCCTACTTACAAGTTTAAAGGAGTCTTATATGTTTTAATCTATAGAGAATTGCTACTTTCTGCATTAAACTTTTCAGATAGTTTAAATCAGTTTGAACTATGCATTTCCCTTAGAAGTAGGCCTTGCTTAGCAACCAGAGACTTCCTTAGCAACCTCATCTAATCTTAACAACCAAAGACTTCTTTAGAAATCAAATATTTTCCTTTTTATTTTCGAATGCCTTAAATCCTATCGGTCCTGGGCATTTCGGTTGCCTGACTAATTTTAATTATTAAAAACATATTTTTATAATTTCTTGCATATGAGGAAGGTAACAAATCATTTTATACAGGGTGGATACAAAAATGAGCCCCCTACCCCCTTTTTATTTTCGTAGCCGAATCAGATATGTCAATTTTGATGAATCCAATGAATAGGAAGTTGTGGGTGACCTATCCCATGGAACACTTTTCATCATCCCAAACATGTAAAATAGCACACATTCAAATCCTATCTTAAAAACCGTAACAGAAACACGAAAAGTTCCAATTGAAGACGATAAGGTTTGGTTAGGTTAGGTTAGGTTAGGTAATACCCCATCCGCACTGCAAAAAATAAGCTAGCCTAAGTTGATAAGCTAGCTTAAACTGCAGTGCGAACGATTCTAGCTTTTGTTGGGCTAGCCCAGATTCTGATAAACTAGCTTATGATGGGCTAGATTTTTAAACTAGCTTATCCAGTTCAGCCACAAACGCACTGCATCATAAGATACGTTTTTTCCCATGATTCCGTAGTTTGGAGCATTTCGCTTGCTACTTTGTAATTTATATGGCTGCACCAACACCAATAAGTATAGAAAAAAACGACTGATTATTCCTGGATGTATGGTATTTTCCGATATCGATTAGTGAGGTCTGGAACTGTAGGCTAGTTTTAGAGCATTTCAGTGCGAACGACCTAGCCTGCAACTTAAGCCAAGATGTCTAGCGTATCGAATAAGCTAGCTCAACAATAAGCTAGCCCAGCAGTGCGGACGGGGTATTAGGTTAGGTCCTCCAAGCATTAAGGAATACCAAGGGTGGAAACTCACGGGGGAAGTTGTAGAGCATCCAGTACGCGTTCGCGGTTGGCGGATGCGGATGCCATGGGTCTCCTTAATGCTTGGAGCACCACAGACGGCAATCTTGCACGATACGACCAATCAGCCTCATGCAGTCCCACAATGCGGCCCGTGTCAAGTGCTGCTAATTGGTGGATAGGATGTCTAACGCATCTGCGAGGCATCGCGGATGCTTTGTACAGTACAGTAATCCTCTCTGAACGTCTTTCGTAACTGTAGGACTCACAGTAGTTGGTAATAACTTATCAACAACACGGCGGTGCACTCTAGTGAGCGTTCTAGACATTACAGATCCTTATGAATCTAATCGTTTACTCACACATCAATGCCATGCATGCGTACCTTCTGGGTGTGCTTCACTTTTTATGTGAGCCAGTGCAGTTTCATTTCTAATATTCCGTCAACAAAGGGTGTTGTGAATACCACAAAAACATATGTTTAAATATACCATTTTTATCTCGTATAAACGTGTTCTTGCGAGAGTCTTGTTAATAAAAGAGATGCGCTCTATCTGGACTTTTTCAATTTTAATGAAGAAATTATTTGCCTTCCCATCTCCCCGAGACGTCGTTTGTGTTCTTCTCTCGCTGTCACGTGATTTATTTAGTAAAATCTCCCACCCACCCGGAAAGCGTGAAGGTTTATTCGTTCGCTATCGACGACGTTTCACGGAGCAATTCCTCCTTTCATTGAAGCCGCTGTAATCGTGAGCCATTGCCCCGGGAGAGTTTTGTAGCAGGTAGCGCTCGCCCTAAGTGTCAGCCTCCTAAATGGCCAGAGAGGGTTAAGAGACGGAATATATGACGGCAATAACGATTCCCGCCGTCGGTAGTTTAGATGTTGGTCGGTAGTAATCAGTCCTTAATGAACGGAAGGCGACACAAAAGGATAAGCATCTCGAGCTGGAGACGCCCTCCTAACGGCTCCCTAAAGGCCTCGTTTCATCTTGCAGGACCTTGACACACCGACGGACCACTCTTATTAGAGATTCTCATCTCTTAATAAGTGGCTGCTCCTCAAAAATCCGCCGCGCAATCGGTGGCGGCGACTCCCGCTGAATGCCAACCGACAACTAACTCCAAAGACATAATGGCCTCCGAGGTAATTAAATGGGAAACCCAGCGACGCTTTTCGAGAGGCTTTTTGGTCATTCCAAAAATGAAAGCGGGGTCAAAATTGCTGTCCAGGTGTACTCACCGAAACTATCCTTCACCCGTGACCTCGCGTGGAGCTTTTAATAAGAGCTGCTCGTAAAATTATCTCTTCTTTTTGCCTCCACCCCCCCAGGCCGCCTTCTTTCTTCGAGGAGGCCATTTCATTCGAGACAACAACGTGATTATAAAGTTTGCATTGTGATTCATGAGATGAATGTTCCTTCTTCTTTCGACGTGAAAACGTTTTTATTTTTCTCAGCTGACTTAATAGGTTTTTCACAAAGAGCCAAGTTTCATTTCGGGCATTTTCTTAATGACTCACGAAGATGCGTTTTCGCATAGAAGAAGTGAGTTCCTGAATCGAGTGCTTCAAGTCATCAATCCATTCTGATACACTGTACGAGAGAGGATCCCCCACAGGTTCTCCATTGGGTTTAGATCTACGCTTCTTGCTGGACAAGACCAAGTCATTATGACAAAGGTATGCAACGTCATGACAACTGGCTCAAGATTGCTGGAAACAATTTAGAAAAGTACACTGACTGAGCGGAACTCAAGGAATAGCAGCTCGCTGATTCGTGATCGGACACCATGCCCCCTGGAGGCCTACGCGGCGCCCGCAGTGGAGTGTGTGGCCTCGTGGGAAGTGGCTGTATTTTTGATTCATGTGAAACGTAACGTCGTCATGAGTTGATGGCATTCGAACGCTCAATCGCGTCTAGGGTTACGGGGAATAGTTGAAGGAAGGCGTAAACTCCACAACAGACACCATACTGGGCGTCCAGCCACCCTCGATGACCGTGACCGGCGACACCTGGGACGAATGGTTAACACAGACAGGAGGGCCACACTGCGACAAATTCAACGTTGGCCGAGCTAGAAACGTCTCCCAGAGGACAATCCCTAGGAACATGCGAGCCCTGGGCTATGGGAGCCGTCGCCTTACGCAGGTACTACTGTTAACCCCGCGTCATCGGACACTCCATGACGAGTCACGGTATCAACTATTCCATACCGATGGGAGGTACTGTGTGTGGCGCAAAGCTCATGAGGCGATGGTCGCAAAGCCCAAGAGGGCGGTGGGGTATCAATCATGGCCTGGGGGGCGTTTTCCTGGTACGGAATTGGCCCCCCTTGTTATTTTGAAAAACACGTTGATTGGTCTGCGGTATCGTCAACTGCTCGAAGACCATCTCCACTCGTTTTTGGCCTTCCAATACCCCGACAAGCTTGCCGTCTTTCAAGATGACAATGCGCCGCCACATCGCTCCAATGTTACTCGAAAATGGTTCGAAGAGCAAGCAGCGACTGGACTGGCTACCCTGAAGCCCTGATATGAACCCTATCGAGCATATCCGGGGTGCCGTTGAACTCACGTTTCGTGCGTTGGATCCTTCACACACGAACAGACCGCAATTGGCTATCGCTCTGCAGACTGCATGCTGCAATCTGCCTCCGGAAGTGTACCAGGGACTTGGAAACTCTCTTCGACACAGCGTTAGAGGGGCCCCGACCAGATATTAGGAGATTATATCATGTATAATTTTGAGAAAAGTATCCGACCTTCGGCCGGGAAAAAAAAAATTACACACCTGGAGCATTGGAAACCTAATCACCCTCAAAGTAGTCTCCTTGGGACTCCACACACTGCTCCCAGCGGTGCCGCCATTGTTGGAAGCATTCCTGGAAAGCGTCTTTCGGAATGGAGTTTAGCTCGGCTGTCGTTGCAGCCATAATGTCCTCTCTTGTCTGAAATCGCGTTCCTTTCAATGGCCTCTTGAGTTTGGGGAACAGCCAAAAGTCGCAGGGGGCCAGGTCAGGAGAGTAAGGAGTCTGGGTTTTCGCCAAAAAAGTCTGAATCAAGTTTGGTTTTTGAGGCGCCAATTGCCTGTTGACCACAACTGCGGTCTCTTGCGTAGGCGACGGAGGACATCCCTGTAGTACTCTTTGGTGATTGTTTGGCCCTGTGATGCGTACTCCTGGTGTACCACACCGCGAGAGTCAAAGAAAGCAGTCAGCATCACTTTCACATTGCTGAGGAATGCTTCCACCTGGCTGTCGCCCAGTTGCTGGCAAAATTTGATGCAGCAACGCTGCTCCAGTCGTTCCGTCATTTTCCTTCAAATCAAAAACCGACGAGAGCACAACACACTACCTCCCTCTAATGCTAATTGCCAGCAATTAACGCTATTGAGAGGCGGGAAAAAATTCACGCATACGCACAAAGGTTCAAGGTAGGCTCATGCAAGCGCGCGCGATCCAAATCCACCAGGTTTTCGCAAAAAAAAAAAATTAGGTCGGCTACTTTTCTCACAGGCCTCGTATCATATTGTAACCTAATTTCTGGGTAAGCATTGTCAATGCTTACAAGAAGGAGGAGTTTCTAAGCATACAGGAAAGCAGTTATTGCTTTTTTCTTACTAAAGAATCTCATAGAACCTATTCGGGACAAAACGAATCGAAATCTACTTAACATTTCACGTGAATTTTGGACGAAATTGAATTAGTGGCACAACTAAACCAATTAATTCGTATTAAATAAATTGAATTGCAATTTTCTCCCGGAAGCACATTATTGTATCGGCGACAATATCTGGTTCCAAATTCATTACTTAACCATGAAATAGTGCGAATGCTTGAATAAACACTTCGGAATAAATTCTAAAGTTAATATCATATTTTTGTTTAATAAGGACTTGAAAGAAAAAAAAATCAAAAATTAAATATTAAAATAAGAAAATACTTCGCTACGTTAAAAAATTGAAAATATTTTTGTTCAGAGGGGGAAGCAAAATAAATAGAATTTAATGGGTGGTACTTTAAAAGAAAGAACCCCAAAACTTAAGAGTAAACGTGGCATCTTAAAAGACTTTTATTTTGGTTTAAAAATTGCGATATTTATTTACAAAATACAAAAATTCTGTACAAAAGAATGTTCTATACAATTGAGGAATAGGCATTGCCATCTCAATTACAAAAGAAAAATATTTCTCGGAATAAAATAAAGAAATACTTAAATGTACGTTAAATACAGCAAAACACTGTAACGAGAAATATTAATCGCTACATTGAGCGAATTGAGATTAAATATTGAAAAAAAATTGAGACAGACCAATTCCTTGTAAAGAACAAGGAAAAGAAATTTCAAAATTCCCATTTAATGTCTAAAGAAAGACTGCGAAATCATAGATAATTATTAATGGGAAATAAGAATTGAAATGTGTAGCATGGCGTCCCTTATGCGCATTGTTATTGTTGAAATAGCATTAAAACAAATTTCCTTATTACCTTATGGGTAAACTCGCAAAACAATGCTGCTCGGTAAAGAATCATGGCTGCTGCCGCGAGAAAGTGAGAAATTCAATAAGAAACTAAACATCGAACGGCAGGGTAGGAGTCATTTGCAAAGCATTGGAATGAAAATGATAAATGAAAGTTGAACGCCATGCTGCAGGCTAGTAAGGACGTGGAGGATCAGAAAGAGGGACGGACGACTGGTCAAGCCAGAAGCTGGAAGTTGTCTGTTTGAAATAAAAAAAAAACAGTAACCGCGGAAAGAACATCAACAATAGTGGGACACACATCCTCGTGATCACGAAAATTATTCGCGAGGGACAACCAGCTGCAGACAGTGATAATCACGTGGAGATTTTTTAATTAATATTTATTAAAACAATATACATAAGTCTGTCCCCCTCTTTTATTTTTTTAACCGAAGCAGATATGTCAATTTTGATGAATCCAATGAATAGGAAGTTGTGGATGGCCTATCCCATGGTGCACTTTTCATCATCCCAAATATGCAAATTAGGACACATTCAAAATTTATCTCAAACACTGTAAAGGATAGAGGAAAAAAAACAATTGCAAACTTGTTCACCATAAAAAAAAATCAACCAAATCGGACCAACCAATCACCCACAATTTTGACCATTTCCGGAACAGTGTAGCTTGCCATCCTGGAATTGTTCTGTCTTCTGCGTGCTGGAACATGCCTTTTATTTGCTTTTCCGCATCAAAGTGAATGCGAGTATGGTAAATTATGTTAATTTTTTGATTTACATGCTTTACAAGGCGGAAATATCAACGTTCAGTTTTCCTTGTGCAGTGTGACTGTTTGTAAGCTACAAACAGTCACCGCGTGATTGTGGGTGATTGGTTGGTCCGATTTGAATGATTTTGCAATTGGGTTTTTTTCTCTATCCCTTACGGTTTTTGAGATAAATTTTGAATGTGTTCTAATTTGCATATTTGGGATGATGAAAAGTGCACCATGGGATAGGCCACCCACAACTTCCTATTCATTGGATTCATCAAATTTGACATATCTGCTTCGGTTCAAAAAATAAAAGGGGGGGGACAGACTTATGGACCACCCTGTATAAGTCTGCAAAACAGTTAAGAAAACTTAAAGAATAGAAAAAAAATAGAATAATTAGTTACAAATAAAATTATATCTATTTTTACATAAAAAATCTTAGTTTTCCCGAACACTTTTCGACCTCATCTGTATCTAAACCGAGCATTTGGTTAATAGATTCACGGCTTCTTTTGATCAGCATAATTAATGGGTAAAGACATGTTCACATGAATAGAGAGGTTCAAAATTATATTTAAAATATCACGGAGACAATAGGGAAGGAATAAAGAATGGTAAAGTAGGGAGCATAAAAATTAGCAAACCTGAGGTATTTACATAATGTTAAAGTGCATGTAAAATAATGACCTTACAGCATGCAAAATCGGTGAATGGGTTCTTTATAAACGTAGGTAAGGCAGGTATATCGCACTAAAGCCATATAACTAATGCAAGGTTGTTGCATAGTTAATTTACGTATAATATGAGCAATGGAGCAGCAGAATAGAAACATACTCCGAATTCTTTGGGAAAGTGGCATCAGAAATAGACAGGAAGAACATGTTACCGAATAATGAAGAAATTGGATTCAGGAGAAAACATCGAACGCAAAGAAGGATCAGGTAGACCCAAGATACTAGAGGCTAATAATCGACAGTTGGCCGTTCACCATCCACGATGTAGCCGTCAGGATATTGCAACCATGGCCCATGAAAGAGGAAGTCCTCTATTTTCTCCCTGGACCACTGGAAGAACTTCGAAGGAAGCGGAATACATCAAATGTGTCCCAAAAAAGGTGTCACTGCTGCTCAAAAGGCTAATCGGGTCCGATGGTGTGAAGAAATTATCACTAGGGACTGCAGATGAAAGCACTTAACAGTTCTTCAGCAACATCGTCAAAGAATGGAGGAAGCAGCGGCCAACTAGAATGATGCCGAAGCGTGGATCTGGGCCGGAATAAGCAAACGCCGAACGACACTATTGAAAGTCATCAGTGGTACTGTCAATGCTACAAAATACCAGAATGTCTTCCTACAATGGATGTTTTGTACCCAGACGGATGGATTTTGCAGCCAAATGGAGCCACACCTCATACAGCCCGAACGACAAAGCAGTATCTGAAAGATCGTGGAATCGAACTTCTACCGTGGCCCTCAAACTCCCCGGACTTGAGCCCGATCGAAAAACTGGTGGGGACTTAGTAAATGTGCTCTTGCCAAACATGGTCCAACAGTTTTCAATGAGTGGAAACGTCTGGTAGAAGAAATGTGGGACAATATGTCGTTTGATCTGTTGGAGTCGTTTTTCCATGGCATGCCCGGCAGATTGCAAAAACAAGAAGGGAAGATCAAGAAATGATTATGTTAGCATACATTATTGTCAAATGTTGCCGGTACCTTACTTGCATGGATGTCATGTTTCCTTATATTAAAACGCTTGTTTTGGTTCTTGCCAATTTTTATGCTCCCTACTTTAGGACCTTTT
>JAHWFO010006041.1:0-33740 GCA_023313115.1 Rhysida immarginata | reverse complement strand
ATCTTTAAAAATGATTAGTAACTGGAGATAATGGAAAGTTAGCAGACTATTGAGAAAGAGTGGAAAGACGACAGAGGAAGCACTCCTTTAGCTCCGTGCTGTATTGAGCAAATGGTAAGCAAGTAAATAGACGAATCGGCGTACGCTAGACTACAGAAAGTAATGAATGGCCAAGTTTTGCTTCAAGACGTCAAGAGAAGAATGGAAATTGCAACAACATCAGGTGTACATCTAAAGTAAGATTACGTGAGTAAGAAATTATTTAGACTAGCAGTGGCATCCTTGGAGAGGTCCACCCATTGTGAGTTATAATTTAATTTTTTGAGATTGTTCTCTTTACCTACTAGTGTAATTATCCCGGGCAACGCCGGGTACCTGTATCTATATAAAGAAGGATGTTTGTTTGTTTGTTTGTGGTTTTGTGTGTTTGTTTGTTTGTTTTTTATACAAATCTAGAGTTTTATTCCGATCTTGATAAAATTTCGCATACATGACCTTCAAAGCATGAGGAAGGTCACTGTCTACCTCAGATTTCGAAAAAATAATTATTGTTGATAAAAAATCGATATTCATGGTTATAGCAGGGCACATTAATGAGAAATATCTCATGACCAACAGTGCAAGACCAAGTTTTTGCAACAAAACGTAACAACAATGGTATCAACACGCAATTCACAAACACTCTGCACGGACCAACAATGCAAGCAAAGTTTGTGCAACAATGGGTACCAACAATGGTGTCAACACGCAATTCACCAATATCAACGAGCACAAAATGATGATGCAATATGGATAAGTTTCAATTTGTACCAATGCATAAAATTCCTGTTATTCAGGGTTTTCTTAGAAAAGAGAGTTCTACGTACTTAAACGTTTCTTGAAAATCTTTAAAAATGATCAGTAACTGGAGATAATGAACGGTTAGCAGACTATTGAGAAAGAGTGGAAAGACGACGCCGGATACCTTTGCTAGTCTATCTATATATATAAAGAAGGATGTTTGTGGGTAGGTGGGTGGGTCTGTTTATCTGTATGTTTTTTATACAAATCTACAGTTTTATTCCGATCTTGATAAAATTTCGCATACATGACCTTCAAAGCATGAGGAAGGTCACTGTCTACCTCAGATTTCGGAAAAATAATAAATATCGATAAAAAATTGATATTCATGGTTATGGCAAGGCATATTAATGAGAAATATCTCATGACCAACAATGCAAGGCAAAGTTTGTGCAACAATAGGCCCATTGTGTTCGCATCAACAATGGTATCAACGCGCAATTCACCAATAACAATGAGCACAGAATGATGATGTAATGTTAAAGCAATCTTTCCAAGAATTATAACAATGAACATAAAATGATGATGTAATATGGATAAGTTTCAATTTGTAACAATGCATAGAATTCCTGTTATTCAGGCTTTTCTTGGAAAAGAGAGTTCTTAGTACTTAACAATTTCTTGACAATCTTTAAAAATGATCAGTAACTGGAGATAATGGAGAGTTAGCAGACTATTGAGAAAGAGTGGAAAGACGACAGAGGAAGCACTCCTTTAGCTCCGTGATGTATTGAGCAAATGGGTAGCAAGTAAATAGAAGAATCGGCGACCGCTAGACTGCACAAAGTGATGAATGGCCAAGTTTTGCTTCAACACATCGAGAGAAGAGTGGAAATTGCAACAACACTAAGTATACATCTGAGGTAAGATTACGTGAGTAAGAAATTATTGGAGAGGTCCAGCCATTGTGAGCCTTTAAAAAGATTTTTTTCGAATTTTCATTAAGAATTTTTACTGTATTAATTCTAAGCATTTTCATGTGTTTATTTTCAAGATATTGCAAAATTTAATTAAACTTTTTGAGATTGTTCTGTTTACATCCAAGTGTAATTATCCCGGGCAACGCCGGGTACCTCTTCTAGTCTATATATATAAAGAAGGATGTTTGTGGGTTTGTATGTTTTTTATACAAATCTACAATTTTATTCCGATCTTGATAAAATTTTGCATACTTGACCTTCCTGTCTACTTCAGATTTCGATAAAATAATAATTATTGAAAAAAAAAAAAAATTATAAAAAAAATTGATATTCATAGTTATGGCAAGGCATATTAATGAAAAATATGTCATGACCAAAAATGCTAGGAAAAAGTTTGTGCAACAATCGTATCAACACGCAATTCACAAGCACTCTGCACGGACCAACAATATATATCTCATGACCAACAATGCAAGGAAAAGTTTGTGCAACAACAGGTATCAACAATGGTGTCAACATGCAATGCACCAACACTAGGAAAGGATCAACAATATATATTTCATGACCAACAATGCAAGACAAAGTTTGTGCAATATATATAAGTTCAAATTGTAGCAATGCATAGAATTTCTGTTATTCAGGCTTTTCTTAGATAAGAGAGTTCTTAGTACTTAACAATTTCTTGAAAATCTTTAAAAATGATCAGCAACTGGAGATAATGGAGAGTTAGCAGACTATTGAGAAAAGAGTGGAAAGACGACAGAGGAAGCACTCCTTTAGCTCCGTGCTGTATTGAGCAAATGGTAAGCAAGTAAATAGAACAATCGGCGACCGCTAGACTACTCAAAGTGATGAATGGCCATATTTTGCTTCAAGTCATTGAGAGAAGAAAGGGAATATCAACAACATCAAGTGTACATCTAAAGTAAGAAATTATTTAGACTAGCATTGGCATCCTTGGAGAGGTCCATCCATTGTGAGCTTTAAAAAATTTTTTTCAAATTTTCATTAAGAATTTTTACTGTATTAATTCAACTTGAAAACGAATTAACTTTTTCACATTCAGTTTTCACCAATCCATTAATATGGGAAAGAGCATGAATAAGTTCGAACGTGACATAGTCGGAATAGGTACGTGCTTTAATGGCACGTGCTCCAATGGTACAATCATGGTACCACCTTAATAATTTCCTATACGAGTTTCCTATAACCATATATGGCATGTAATATATCAAACAAATCGTCACGACATCTAATGAACGAATATATAAGAGTAACTAGTGATAGCAGATGTTGATCTACTGGCACATGTACGTGTAAGGATGGTTCATGGATGAATGTAACGCGTAAATAATGATAGTGGGAATTGTTTAGTAGTATGTGTTTTAATGGTACCTTTGGAACTTTCAAGGCTAAGATATTGCATGAAATATATAAAAGAACTCGTAACAACGTGTCATGAGTGAATATAACGAGTAATTAATGGTAGTTGGAATTGTTTAGTAGTACATGTTTTAATGGTGCTATATGTTACCTTTGGAAACTTTCAATGCTAAGATATGGCATGTATATATCAACCAACTCCTTACGAGTTGTTAGACGTATTGTTATCCATAGTTTGTTTGTAACAAGAGCATATTGCTGCTAGGCTTAACAGTATCTAAAACTAATTACTGTGAGACGTATTGCTAATTAGTAGTAGTTAATCGGTTGCTTCAATAGTAGATGATAACGTAGAAACACTTTAGTAATTGAATATTAAAAAATAATAGATGCTTACACGTAACACTTCAGCAATTGAAGCTCACTTCGTTTAACATTATGTGGGAATGCCTACAAATTAAAGACCTTTTATTTGTTCAAATATATAAAGTATAACTTCACTCTCCGTTTAACCTTTCAGTTATTGAAGTTTATTCGTTTAAATCTATACTATTATATAAAAGAAAGGGCAGAATTGTATGCACTCACTCACTCATTCATTCATTCATTCATCACGAAATCTCCAGAACTATAAAGCTTACAAACTTGAAATTTGACATGTATATTTCTCTTGGCTTCTAGGTGCTCGCTAAAAAAGGATTTTATTTTATCTTTCTTCCTTTCCATTTTAGCTTATTTTTAAAATCCAATTTACCTGGAGCTGAATGGGATTTTTGCCAGTGTTAAAAAATTGTGACGCTTGCTTTGTCTAATGAAGAATTTTGTGATTGTTCTGTGAAGCAGCATCAACAATGACTGCAAGTCTTTCGCGCGCGGAATCTTTTATCTGAATGGGATTTTTGCCAGCGTTAAGCAAATGATGACGTCGTTGTTAGTTTAATGAGTTCTTTTGCGATCTTACGTAGAATGTCAATGGGGAAAATTTGTATGAATTCGGTAAAACTTAACTTGGATACGAGCAATAAGACGGTAAGGCAATTGTCTGTCCTTATCAATCTTTTTTGATTTAACTCTGCTGAGCTAAAGCAAATATTTACTTGGCTTCATTTGTTTTATTCTATTTTCCTGAAAATGTAGTTGATCGACGTCGGCGGTATTGTTACATTACAACAAGTGGTGCCTATGCGACCGGATGGGGCCTGTCTGTTTTCTTCATTAGCATACTTAGTGTATGGCGATGATACACGAGAGACGAGGACCCAAATCGTTCAGCACATTTCCCGTAATTGGCGGCCGTTCAAACCTTTTACTATGATGCCTTCTGGTGATCCTTACAAAACCAAGCCAGCTTATCTCAGCGAAATGTCTAAACATGAAACTTACGGTACCACCAGAGAGCTTTTTCCGTTTGAATTCCAAGTTTATCGGAATGGAAATTGTCTCATCAAAGTAAGAGAAGCTCTTGAAGGAGTGAAGAGGCTGAAGTTTTCGGGCGATTTTATGAGAGGCCATTTTGATGTTTTAACAACACCACAGAAAGAAAGTTTTTGTCAAACCCTATCAACTTTGGATGTTGAAGCTTCACAAAATGAAAATGATTCCATCTCATCAACTGAAACTGTGATAGAGGAATTGATCCAAGGAAAAAATGGAAGAGGCAAAAAGCGAAGAAAAAGGTTCATTGATTCAATAAGAAAAAAACAAATTAGAGAATCCGCATCAACTTATGCAAAACGCAACTCCTTTATTAACAAGAAGACAGCTGTAAGAAAATACCAAACCAACCATACAGAGGTAAACAGGGAAGCTATGTAAAACTACCAAACCAACCATCCAGAGGTAAACAGGAAAGCTGTGAAAAAATACCAAACCAACCATCCAGACGTAAATAGAGAAGCCGAGAAAAAATACCATAGCAAGAATCCCCATGAGTTGAGATGTCAGAAAAAACTAAAGCCTTGGACATCCAAAATATTTTCAGCCCTTAATTATGATCCTTCAATTGACTACGCAAAGGACAAGGCAGTTATTCTAGGTCCTCAAATTATTTGTAAATAGTGTTTGGCGAAACAATGGAAGGAGAAAAGTCCAGGTCTGTGCTGCAGTAGTGGCAAAGTTCAGTTTTCCATCCGTGCGCTATTGCCGAGCCCCTCTATAGTGTTTTATCTGATAGCCATCCAGGCTCTGAACATTTTTTAACAAATATAAGGAAATATAACGCGTGCTTCCAGATGACTTCCTTTGGAGCTAAAGAGGTTAGAGAGGGACACTTTATGCCTACTTTTAAAGTACAGGGAAAAGTTTACTACAGAATCGGGAGTTTGTTACCTATAGCGGATAAGCACCGGCTTTTTTACAAATTTATTTCATCAGTGACGAAGAAAAGGAAGCTGATGTCCTGTGTAATAATTTCCCTAATCTTAAGCCATATTTAGCGAGACAACTCCAAAATATGCTACATTAACATAACCCGTATATTAGAGATTTTAAAACTGCATTGGAAAACATACCATGTAACCAAGATAACTTTAAAGTTGTTATTCATGGGGACAAAAAAAAACTTTTAATGCACATAGAGGTCATTTTAATGCACCCACTATGAGCGAAGTTGCTTTGGTTATTGTAGGACAGGAATTTGAGAAACGCGATATTATATTTAAAGCCAGGGACACTTCTTTGACCCGTATAAGTGAATCGCATCATGCGTATGATGCCTTGCAATATCCACTTTTATTTTGTTACGGCGAGCATGGTTACTCAGTCAATATCCCTCAGCGTAATTTTGACACTGGACTGCCTCTGAAAAAAACCGTGTCTGCGGCTGATTTTTATTCTTACATTATAATAGAAAGAGAAAATATAGAAAACATGCTTTTATTGTGTCGTGGTCTCCTAAACCAATACTTGGTTGACGTGTATGCCAAAATAGAAACGGAACGCCTCAATTTTATACGTTTTAATCAGACTAATCTGAGGAGTGAAAATTATGTACATCTACAGGATGCTATTAAGAAAGCTGATTGTGATGTTTCGAAGTTAGGGAAGATGGTTATTTTACCCTCAAGTTTTACAGGTGGGCCCCATTACATGCATGAACGTATTCAGGATGCTATGAGGTACGTACGTCACTATGAGCGACCTGATCTATTTATAACCTTTACCTGCAATCCTAAATGGTCTGATATTCAGCAAGCACTCAAAAGCCGACAAAATCTCAAGACAGACATGATTTGATAGCGCGCATATTTTACATGAAACTAAAACAGATGATGAACCTAATTAAAGGATCACTGATGAAGAAAATTTGGTTTCCGAAATGTACATCTGTATCAATAAAAATTCTCATGTGGATTAGTGTTTTCAGTGTTCCTTTAATTAGTATACTGGTGTCCACAGTTTCTGGCTTTTATTGTTTAAGGATGATGAACCTATTTACAAAAAGAAATATTTTTGGACCGACAATTTATAATATGTATACTGTAGAGTGGCAGAAAAGGGGACTACCCCATGCTTACATTTACTCTGGCTTCAGAACAAAGTGATGCCGGCAGATATTGACAAACTTATAAGTGCAGAAATCCCTGATCCAGATATTGATCCACTTCTTCATGATATTGTAAAGTCCACCATGATGCCCATGCGGTATCTTCAATTCACATTCCCCCTGCATGACTAATGGGTCTTGCAGCAAGAGGTATCCTCGACCATTAACAAAAATCACACAAACAGCAGATGACGGATATCCTTTCTATCGCAGGCGGGGTCAATGGTATGGAGCTCGACTATCGATGGGTAGTCCCGTATAATCCGTTACTTACACGTACGTTCGCTGCTCATATAAATGTCGAACTATGCAATTCAATAAAATCTATAAAATATATTTGCAGATACGTGAATAAAGGGAGCGATCAAGCTACATTTGCTCTGCATGATGAGTCTGATGAATTAAGTCTATATGAAACCGGACGTTACATTAGTAGCTCAGAGGCAGTGTGGCGTATTCTCCGTTTTCCTGTCCATGAGCTTCACCCTCCCGTTATGCATTTATCAGTACATCTAGAAAACGGACAAAGAGTATACTTTACTATTCAGAATGCATCAGCAAAGGCTCGAAAATCCACCTAAAACCACTCTTATGGCATTTTCTTTATCTTTGTAGTCAAGACTCCTTTGCAAGAACTCTCCTCTATTGTGAAATACCGGCCTACTACGTTTGGAAAAATAATCAGTTTTATCGCAGAAAACAAGGTAAAAGTGTTCCGAATCACCCAGACATAAAAAAAGGATCAAGTTTTGGGCCGAGTTTATACCGTGCACCCCAACAACGTTGAGTGTTAGACGGGTTAAGTACTAGTCTCTGGAATTAAGTCTGACAATATTCTAAAAATTCAACATCATCAACTGTAGTCTGAGAAGGTTCTGAAGTTCGTCATTCGAAATTTTGATGTTACCTTCCAAGAAGACCTAAAAAGAGCCAAATACTTCCCGGAAAAGGTAATTCGATTTACCTTTTCTGCTGACTACGGCTTCTGCTGCATAAGGTTCGAGGACCTTTATCGTTTCAAGACCTGAGGATAGTTGCTGATGAAGTACATTCTACTTTTCAGTCGGCGTGTACTTTTTGCTATTTTGTTAGTGTTTTGCCACGTAGTAAATTCTCTGCTGCTTTGGGAACGTCACAAAGATCATATGTCAGAGGATGTAAAGTTTCAAATTGAAATGATAAATAGAGGGGGGGATGTTATAACCATCATGCACTTACAAGGGAATCCCTCGAACATGTATATCACAGATTTCCACCAAATTGAAATATGTTACTCATCTGAAGCAACTATAGATGCTTGAAAAATAAGAAAGTGCGAATTTTGTTTCTTTCTAAATAAACCGCGAAAACGAAAAAATTTGAGCACACATAGCTATACAAGGACTCCATTGTTAAAGTGGGCTGTGTGTATTAATGCGTTTAACGGAACTTCTTTCTTCCACTACTCACATCAACAATAAGCACGAATCCACTTCACATGAAATCAATGGAAATATACAGCAGCAGACGAAAATTGAATGGATTCTCAAGTTTCTGGACAAACTTAGTTTTTAAAAATAGGTAATTACAAATAGCTTATTGCCTTCCAGTAAAAAATGTCTATAGTAATTAATAACCATTTCCTAAATTTATTATATCATTTTATTAAGTAATTCGATAATCTTCGTAAATTTTCCGTCACGGAGCTGGCTTCATGCGCAATGTCGAGTGATACGTTGCGTTGGTGAGGAGGTATGTATCGCGGTGCTTTATAATCTATATAAATATAAATGAATTGCTGTTCGTTAGTCTCGTTAAAACTAAAAAACGGCTTGACCGATTTGAATAATTTCTTTTTGTTTTGTTTCCTCTAATACAGGGGTGGTTTAAAACAAATAAGAATAAGGAAAACCAACCCCTAAGGGGGGGGGATAGAAAATTTGTTAACACATTAACTGGTGTTGCATTGTATACTTAACACATTAACTGGTGTGGCACTACAAACGTAACACATTTACTGGTGTGGCACTACAAACGTAACACATTTACTGGTGTGGCACTACATAATTAACCATATTAACCTTTTTTAGGGAGGGGGTAACTAATTGTAGAGTGTGCTATCCATGTAGCGTGATATCTCCACCATGACCTACCTAAAACCTTCCCAGGGTCCATCGAAATTACCATGAAAAATTTCATCAAGATTGGTCTAGCCATTTTGAGATGCATAGCGAACAGATAGGTCCATGTGTGTTTTTTTCTTATATAAATCTATAGTTTAATTCCAATCTTGATGAAATTTGAAAATTTGATCTTCAAAGCAAGAAGAAGGTCACTGTCTATATGAGATTTCGAAAATATAATAATTATCGATTATAATTCATGGATTTAAATACAAATTATGGACCAAAAATATATATCTCCTGACGAACAATGCAAGGCAAAGTTTGTGCAACAATAGACTGCTCTGTTTGTTTCAACAGTAGTGTCAAATCCCCGAAGAAAGAAAAATTTTAAAAAACATTTTTCCGAGGATTTGGCAAGGGAAAAAGAATATGAGAAAAGGAACACCCCCGACTGTAGTAGACAGACCCCGTCAAGAGAGAAAAATCTGAAGCCTCAGGATTGGGGAAAGAAGAAGTCGGAGCCTCGGGATTGGAGGATGAAGTGCGCAAACTCGGCACAGAATCCTCCAAGCTCGAATAAAAGGCGAAGGCAAAGGCAAGAGAGACAGATGGTGGTCGATTCTCTTACAGACAGGAACCTCTCCAGCCTGTGAGTAGTGAGTCTACCCTCCCCCCCTCCCTGGTGTTTCCTGGGGGAGGTCTTCTTCTCCCTTTTCAAAACCGTATCCAGCGAGACCTGGCGACCTTTGTTCATGACCTACGTCAGGTAGACCCACAAGACTGGGGGAGCCTTCGTCTTGCTTGGTTCTTCCAGCAGGCCGACCGGGGTGCGTCTTCTGACATCGTGCGCTGGCATCCCCAGTATCCATGGTCAGCCATCTTGAAGGCCATCAAGTCCTTCGCCTTCGAGAGCACTGTGTTTAATTTCCAGTGGCGTCTGCTGCACCATGGATTCTATACTCTCCAGCGTTTACATCATTGGAGAGTAGTCGGTTCTGCTGGTTGCCTGTTTTGTGGGTCTCCTGAATCCGTCGATCATGTTTTCTTCGAGTGTCCGTTCGCACGGTCCATCTGAAAGTGTTTTCTTTCATCACACTTTGGTCTGGTTGTCTTTTCCATCCAGTCAGTGCGATTTCTGATGGACTGCTCCACCGGTGCTGCGTATAAGCTGGATCTAGCCACTTCCATCGCCTTTATGAACGGAGAGCTTTGGCTGGCTCGTCAGCAACGATCTGCTGGTATCTATCTGCCAGCCTCAGCCAGCTGGAGGAGGGGTGCCATCCATCTTAAGTCCTTCCTTCACCGGTGGGCGAACGGGCCACTCTTTGAGGCGTTTACGGAGAGCTTTGGCTGGCTCGTCAGCAACGATCTGCTGGTATCTATCTGCCAGCCTCAGCCAGCTGGAGGAGGGGTGCCATCCATCTTAAGTCCTTCTTTCACCGGTGGGCGAACGGGCCACTCTTTGAGGCGTTTACATAGGTGGGGCAGCCCTTGGGGGCTGCCCGTACTCCTATAGCATGTACACCTGGGCACCTTGCCTGTGTTACGATCTAAGGGTGCCCCTCTGGAGCCATGTAACCGGCTCCAGTTCCAACAGCCTCTCCAGCCAGCCGGACCAGATGAGATGGCCTGATGGGATTTCGGAGAAATACCATGGATCCACGAAACACGGAAGACGAACGGCAAGTAGCCTTTTGAACATTGATTTCATTAATCGTAATTCTTGCTATATTGGAAATATTCGCCGTGTGGAACCAGGACCATCCGACGGAAGGAGATTGCCGCAGCCGTCGTCCCGGTACCCTTCTCGGCGGCGAACTACGACGGAGGTCGTTAAGGAAGCTGGTCGTTCCGATGGAAAGAGGAGTCATATCCAAAACGTCCGACCTACACACGCGAGCCTAGACGTCCAGGAGGCCTCATCGCCCGTAAAGAGGAACTCGTATTCGAACGGCGGACTACACATTCGACCGCATCAAAAAGGGCATCATCGTAAGAGGAGTATTTCATCGGCTAAGCTCGAGCCCCGTAAGCATGCTAATCAATATGACATTATTATGAACTTAAGTGAACTTGTTGCAGGTGACAATGCACTAAGCAATCTTTCGGACATTGGTGATAAGGAGCTTCAGCACGACATTTCAAATAGCCCTGATGAACGTAGCTCGACTTCCACGACATCATGAGCCTTGGTGGATTAGGTTGTAGCAGCGACCCACGCCCGAATAGGAAACGAGTCCGACCTGCTCTCAACGTCGGAGGACCTCGTCCAAGAAGGCGCTATTCTGAAGAGCGCATCTCAACAAGCGATTGTACGACAGCACGGACAGGAGTCTTTGCATTCTACTCACCCCTACTTATTCCCGAGGAGAAACAAATACAGCGACGCCGCGTTGTCTGGTACTGTGTTGTGTTAAATATCTATTAGGGTATTAGATTGGAATTAAGCAAGTTAAAGATAAATGACTTTTACTAATGAGATGTTCTATTCCCTACAGTATTACCTCCTCGGACGACAAACCTAAATAGGTCGCCGCTCTCGGATGTTGCGGTGCCTAATTCAGGCCAGGCATTATTCTTCCCAAGAACCCCTGACGACTTTGAGCCGGCAGCCAGCGAGGCAACAGTAGGCCCTGAGCGAACGATAATTTGGTCTTCTCGGCGTAGCGCTTCTCTGATATCCATTTGCCGCCAGGTCTCCTCATCGTACAACAACGATCTGGACTGATCATTTCTTATTAAAAGTTATCACTATGTGCTAGCAAAACTCTGCTAGCTTATGTATTCATTTATTGTCAACCATTAAATTGATTGTCACATTACCTCCTTACTTGCACTCTGTTCGTACTCTTAAAATACACGACAAGTAGTGATAGCAACACAGAATTATAAAAATGATATGGCATTAAATACAAAAATTGGAGAAAATATACCAGATTCAGCCAATCAAATAGTTATGTATATAAGACATGTTCATTAAGACATGTAAATGAATCTCAGACTGATCATTTTGTAAATTTCATTAACAAAAATATTTTGAGGACACACGACTTACATGCATAGATCGAGGACCACCCTCTTATAAAATATAATAATTCTTCGGGCTTTATAATTTCCTGACCATAATTTAAAGTTTCGCGTAATGGTCGTCAGCATACAGCTGGAAGGGTCTTCCTCCTCTGAGAATCAGTGAGAAGACGTCGGAAATTTTAACAATACATATAATTCCTGTCCTTTGTGCTTTTCTTAGAATTGATAGTTGTTAGAACGTAATATTTTCTTGAAAAGCTTTAAAAATGAGCAGTAAATGGAAATAATAGAGAGTTAGCAGATTATTGAGAAACAGTGGATAGGCAGCAGAGAAAGCAGCCCCTTCACTCGGTGCTGTATCGATTTTTCCAGCACACTGCTTCAACTAAACAACTGGTGAGTGACCCTGTGCCCGTCGATGCAAATGTGTCAACAGAAGAAACTGCGACTGCCAGATCACACCAAGTGATGAATGCATCAGTTTTGCGTCAAGACCTCTCTAGAGCAGAGTGTGAATTGCAACAGTTTACCAATTAGAAAAATTGATGGAAAAATTCCGCGACCTGGATTCGAACCAGGAACCCCGACTATCATGGTCGACGCCTCTATCAATTGGGCTATCACAGACACTTAAACAGCCATGTTGTCACTAAGTGCCTTAAAGACAACCAAGTGGGCACCCGGTTCACAGATCGTGAATTTCTCCTATCCGAACATCATAAAGTTTGATGAACACACAATAAGAAATAAAGAAATTAAACTGGAGCAAACACCAAACATTAGGTAAAGACTAATTGGCTGTCTTTAAGACACTTAGTGATAGCATGGCTGTCGACCATGACAGTCGAGGTTCCTGGTTCGAATCCAAACCGCAGAAATTTTCTATCCATTTTTCTAATTAATATCATTTACCTGATGCTTGCAGTTTGCTCCAGTTTAATTTCTTTATTTCCTAACAGTTTATCAATTGTTGGAATTGCAGAATACACAGACACAAACGAACATGTACATCCATCGCCACCCAAGAAGAGAATTTTGGAATTGTGGAATTTTTAGATAAACAAATGAATTTTTAAAGGTCAGGTCACACAAAATAGAAAAATTACAGCCATAGCCAGGGCTGAAAAAACGTCAGATCAAACTATTGTTTCATTTTCATTCTATTTCCTCCCAATTTCGTAGCCATGCACATTATTCCACACATTGGTTCTCCTGCACTATGGTAAACTTGCTCAGCTATACACAACATTCCAACACGAACCGGGGAGAACTGTTACAGGGCCATCCATTAGGAACATTTAAAAAATTTTTTTCAGTTTTTCTATATGAATTTTTACTGTTTTAATGTGTTAATTTTTACTGTATATTCCCATTCAGATATTGCAAACTTTCATCAAAAAAGAGCCCGAGCAACGCCGGGTATATCAGCTAGTTTTAAATAAAAATAGTACTCATGGAGGCTTACCTCATCTTTTAAATTATTTCGAGACTAATAATTGTACAGCAAAATTAAGGTTTTATGCTTAATAACAGTGCTCTGACTGCAATTCTTTGGCGATAGCCGCTAACGATTTTGCTTGCTATCTTACCCCGATGTTTGTTGAACTCTGCATTTCCGGTCCACTCCGCTGCCGCACAACGCTATCGCTTACACGGTGTGCTTGCGCGCAAAAAAAAGGCTATGTGGGATTTCCTTGTTAGTATACAACAACAGCTTAATACTACTAGAGGACATTGTTTTTTCTATGCTTGGCCATCCTCTGCCATCCGCTCCTTCGGGCAGTGACCAAAGCATTACAGTGAGCAGAACGTACTTGACCGAACTTTCTTATTATATATCTAAACTTTCTTACATTGTATTAGATTGCGTTCCTAAACTTAATCTTCCTTGACGCTCTTTACTGTTAACATGGATGCGATGCCGCGTCGCCTCGCTCTTTACTGTTAGTACAGCCCTGCCGCTACTGGCGCTGCGAGCGCTGGATAGTTTTCGTGCCTCACATGATTACATAGGAATATACGGGAGTGTCGCTTCTGTCTTTCCTTATTCTGTGATATAAACGTAGGTTATCTTTACGATGTGTGTGTTCCAAGACATTTTCCTGAAAGGCGTTTATCTTTATTTTAGATCTCACCTGTTTAATAGTTAGATGTCCATTATAACTGAACCCATCGACCACCATGAATCCGTTCGGAACACTCTACTTGCATTGACGCACCCAGTCAGATCGAGTCGTATCACACTGTTGTCGATAGAAAAATTGGCGCGTGTATTGCCATTTCTTGATAAATAGACCCAAGGCTTATTCAAAGTGACTACGTTCTTCCATTTGTCGCCTGCGAAATAGAGTTCATACTGTTGGTTCGCCTCTCTGCAACAAACCGTGAACTTGGACCTAATTTAAATTCTTGAAGAATAATACGTTTGACCGATGCAACAGAGGTTCCATTCCTGCTTGCAATGGCCCGTTGTGTTGGCGGATTTTCCGTAAGGTATAATCTCTTCACTGTTCTAATGTTACCTTTAGTAGGGGAAGAACGGGGGTGCGCTTTTCGTTCAGCAGCGCTACACTGTTTATTGTTTAGATCCATTTAATAGCTTTTTTTATACTATTCTTGGAAATAATGAAACCTTTTCCCTTATACTGTCCAAGCAGAGTCGGTGCATGTGTGTTAAAATTTTTTGGATTTTTGAAATTCTGACTACGGATTATTCAAGACCATAAAAAAGTAGAATAGAAATTTCTCTAAGACCCAGCCTCTATTTCTTTGTCCTCATCGATAACTTGGATTCAAAACTTTAAAGTTCCACACTTTCAGTGCCTCTAGCTCCTAACGGTTGTATCAATTGAAAAAACACAATAAAACATTTCTCAGATATTGTGTACAATCTGAAAATACCGTAAAAAATAAGGGGTTCCTATTTAAGATTTCAAAGTTACCCCCTCAGGGGGTCGAGCTTGGTATCATTGGATAGCTTTTTTTTTTTAAATATTAAACAGGTATTTTTTTTATTTTTTGTATGATGCTTATGTTTCGAGTTATTTTGATTTGTCAGGTTAAATGGGACACTCTGCAAAATATAAAAACTGTGGTGGATAATGTGACGGTTTACATGCAGAGATCTGGCAGGATATAAGAAGACGATCTCTTGAGAGAATTGAAGGATCGGGGCGTTATACCCCATTCGCACTACACATTTCCATCTAGCTCCACTTCTCAATCTGGTTTGAGATGTGCAATGCGAACGCATCTAGCTCAACTTAAGCTAGAACAGGATCGAGACGTCGAGCTAGCTTGGCCGCGTTGCATTCTGGGACTAAAATACGAGAAAAACATGGAGAACGACGGTTCAAACAGTTTCAAGTAGCGTGTGGGGAATGAAATAAAACGGTAAGTGACGATAAAAAAAGAAAAACGTGGAGTGACGATGCCAACCGTCCATCCAAAATCGTTTTTGACTGAAAAATATAGAGAACTTAAGAAGAACAAAAAGAAACAAGTCGGTCTACGAGAGGATAGCGGCAGCGATGAATGATTACCGGTTCTATCGAACATGGGACACATTCAGCGAAAAATTAAAAATTTGACTTCTGAATATAGACAAGACTTTAATAAATTATTCAATGAATACAATAAATTAGATTACATTAAATTAATGCCATTTCGAATTAGCATTAGTAGGACGGTACTATGTTAAAGAGTATGAAGTAAAATTATTAAATTTCAGTAGTGACTTAGTAACTAGCTCAGGTTTTAGTTATACCTAGACAATCGCACTACACATTTCAATTTAGCTTAACTTCTCAATCGCGTTTGAAATGTGCGGTGCGAACGCATCTAGCCCAACTTAAGCTAGATTGAAACTCCTCGAACTGGATTGACTGGGGCTAGTAGTTTAAACTCGATCGAGATGTCGAGCTAGCTTGGCCGCGATGCATTTTGGGACTGGGAACACGAGCATGGCCATGGTCTTTAGATAGTAGATGGCCATCCAACTCCACTTAAAAAATAGGGCGGGAACTCCTTTGAAAAATAGCGCTGCATATAGGCTCCGTGCAGGTCGCAGATGGCGCTAGTGATTTTCTCTCCTTGTGGCGAAATATTGTACTATTGGGGTGAGTTATCCCTAGCAGATAGTTCTTGCACGTGTGACGCCATTGGAAATAATGAACAGCATTTTTCATTTCGCTGTGGGTTTTTAGCTTTAAACTTTTCTCAATTCTTCCGAGACAGCACACTAAAAAAGGGTAAAAAACTTTTTGATGCCTGTCATGTAGGCAATGTAAGGGAAATACATTTTTTAAATCATGCAGAAGTTGTAGGAGAATGTCTCCCTCAAACGAAAATTAATTCATTGCCCTACTCATGTACTTTAAAGGTAAGTATTTAATGTTAAGTAAAGATAAGTGTTTAATGTTAATTAATGATTAGTAAGTTATCTAAAATGATTTTTTGTTTGTGTGTTTGTTTGTTTTTTTTTGTTATAACGTTCAGTTAGATAAAGAAAGGAGAATTCTAAAAGGGCATTGCACGTGTAAAGCAGGTGTAGGGAGTCAATGTAAACATTGCGCTGCACTTGTAATTTTTATTAATCATTAGCAAAGCATTACTAAAACCAGCCAGCCCAAAGCGTGGGGAATTCCGACTCAAAGAAATGAATATAAAAAAGGTATTTATTTATTTATGTCTGCAATTGTAGCTGCTGCTATTTGAATAGTAATAATAAATTAATGAAAGCAAAACTTGATATTATACTAAATTCTGTTTTTCTTATTTAGGCAAAAGTTTAAGGGAACTTTCTCCTCTCAGTTAATGTTTGGAATGAAAAAGAAAAATGAAAGTAAAGAATTTCCTGTGGAAATGGTAACAAATCATTTTGACATTCCATGCATGTTGACGAAGACTTTACATCATGAAAAAGAAGGAGAGAGCACCCAGATAGTGGAGGAAATTCTCACCTCCATTATCAACAGTGCATGTGAAAAAAATAATTCTTCTGCAACAGGAGCAGTCGCTAAAGAATTATTCTACTTACAAAACAAGAACATGTCAAACTGGACTGGGAAATCTACGGAAATAGAAAATGAAGCAAAAGTGCATTTCTCTAAATATAGTTTTTTAAATGAACTATCTGATGGTTGCAAGGAATTTTATTGCAATAATGTCCAACTTAATAATGAACAACTGTATTTGCTGGCATTAGAAACTGTAAAGCAGAGCAACTGCTCTAAGTG
Source organism: Rhysida immarginata (assembly GCA_023313115.1). NCBI lineage: Eukaryota > Metazoa > Arthropoda > Chilopoda > Scolopendromorpha > Scolopendridae > Rhysida > Rhysida immarginata. The sequence continues at coordinate 16,681 of JAHWFO010006041.1, read as the reverse complement.
GTTTGCAGCCAGAAAGATCAGAATTAGCAGTTCTAATGCTCACCGTATTGTCACCCGGAAATGTGACTTTGAGATGCTGGCTTCATCAATGATAAAAGAAACATCATTCAACAATGCTGCCATGCAGTATGGCAAAGATACTGAACACATAGCAACACTTGCGTTCTCAGAAAAATTATCTTGCAAAGTGGCGGCTGTGGGGCTTGTTACACGTCAAACACAGCCCTGGTTATGTGCAAGCCCTGATGGTATTGTTTTTTCTGATGACAGCAAATATTTACTAGAAATAAAATGTCCTTTCTCTAGAAAAGATCAAGATATTGTTGAGAATGTGTCACGTGGATTGTTCAGAGTGAGACAAGAACGCAGAACGTGTAAAGAAATAAAGATTTTATTAACTTGTGGTCAATAAGTAATAGAAATAAAATGAATCAAACTGAAAGTCCACGATAGATTCGACTCTTGTTACAGTGGAAACGATTTTAGTTCTAAGTGCAAATGTCCGATGCTCGCTGCAATATACGGGTTAGAGAATGTTTCCTTTAGACGCAGCTGCCGTCCATGTAGATCCAGGTAAGTACCTTTAGTTTTTACCACCAGCGGTCTCCGACTCCATTTATCTTAGAAGAGGCTACATCCTGTTGCAGCTCCTGCGAAAATCCCGAGGAAACGATTATCTTAGGTGCTCCGGGATAAAACCTTGAATTGGCTATGACGAAAATGAACAATGTCAGCCGTTACAACAGGTAAGATGCTCTCCAAGAATTCTTATCTTTGAAGAACCATTACAAACGTGCCTCAGGCCGATGGTCGACTGCGCTGAGGTTCGGACAAGCAATCCTAAGACGCCAATCACCTAGAAATTGAAGAAAGGATAAATGCGGAATTCTACCCAGCACGGAGATTCCGATCTGTAAGAACTCAGGTTAAACACACACACACCTCGTGAGCTTGTCTAGCACAACACAAAAAACAACAAATATTTCTTCACTATCACTGCACCAAACGTTCATGAAGCCCAACGCATCAGTAAAGCCTCAACGTTGCCTCTCAACGCAAAATCACGTGATAGGTGATTTTCACTCGTAGCACTTGATTCAAATACACTCATTGAAGAAAAGTATGCACTTTAGCACTTTCAACGAAATATTTGAGCTATGTCAGGCCAACTCTCGAATCGTCACTTTAGATCACAATTACACAGCAAGGCACATGGTTATGTTAACCTTAATGTCGCAATAATAAACGAATGATTGGAAACCGCTCTTAACTTGGTCGGAATAACTTTACTCTGAAGACACTAAAGAAAATTGATACGGCCAATTAAAGTTAAATAGGCATATGCGATTACAAAGCGAAGAGGCACATCACTCGCTGCATTGCTCTTAGTTAAGGGAGGAAACACGACACTCTTACTACGTTCCAGCGTACGTACAGCGACCAATTTCGCAGCACTCAAGGGAATCACCTTTTTCCGCACTCCAGCACTTGATTTATATCGTTGAAAACGCAATCATATGCGCCGGGACAAAACCTCCCGTTCCACGTACACAGTACACATTTCATGTGAAAGGGTATACTCCAATTACGTCCTCCCCTTCGACGAGCCCAACCAAATCAGGTTGAAATAAGCTTTCAAGGGCTCTTGTCGGCGGAAGTGTTCTCCTACATAGAGTACCGTCAGTATACAGCCGTAGCTACTATGTAGTCTCAAAAAAATGTCAAACAATAAAAAGCTCCTACCCTCTCGTCGTGAATCTTGAAGCGTAGACACTGCTTCACCTTCTCTCGACGGGGACTGTCCATATGATCCTCTCGTAGTTGCCGGGGTAGAGGGAAGGGCGTCGGCCTTTCCTTCTCCGTCTCGATTAGCAATTTCGCCCACGACGAAAATACCAGCCCGCTCAATAAGGGTCCTCAGGCGGCTCTCCCATTCACTCGCAAAGTTAATTCCTTGGCCGTCTTCTTGCGAGAACGCTGACTCTCCAACGCCGAGCTCGGTTCGCTCGCCGGCCGCGTTCCCCGTTTCTACGTCGTCTCATCCGTAGCTCCGCGAAGATCTCGTTGCCGTGGCCTGCAACCCGCAGTTCGGAGAAAATTCTTCTCGGTTATTAATGTCGCTACGGAGACATTGTCGAGAAACTTGGTCCTGCGCTTTATTTCGCCGATCACGAGAAAACATCTTTCTCGGTCACCCCCGATAACTTTTCTGCCTACCCTTTTTCTTCTCACTCACGTGTTTCTGAGCGGCTCGCTCGACGTCATCGCCGTCTCCCACGTCATCTCTCTCCGACGTCCTTGCCGGTCGCCGACGATATCCACGTGACAGAATGAAACAAAAACATCCTTTGTGCCCTATTTACATTACATAGATGATTGTATTCATTTAAAAACTACTCATTCATATTATTCACAAATAAAAATTTCATTATATGTTACAGGTTTTAAAATGTGTTATTTCTTTGTGTTTTCAAGCAAGCAATCAATTGTTGTTTATGTACAAAGAGATGAAAGTTTTTTTGCTGAGTTTGTACCCAAACTACAGTGGTTTTATTTCAAGTATTTGCTGCCTGAAATTTGTAAATAATAAATATAATTTTGTTTCACAATCTATTTTATTTTTTCTTTGTAACAATTTGCAAGCTAACATGTTGGTATTAGTTCCTGTCTTCTGCAATATCTTTAATTATTGGAGGAAGCAAATTAGCGAGAATAGCACATATGTGTAGTACCTCATCCATACAGGAAATCAACTCGGTGGGTATTCTGTTATTTAAAATATTAAATATTTTTAACCTCTGAATTGCACGTTCAACGTGAATTCTCACACTTGCCACTTTGTATGTTTCGTTCATTTCATCTGCAGAAAATTGTTCTTTGTTAGGACGAGCAAAAGGAGGCATTACAAAGACAGCATTTTTGCAACAATTTCATCTTCTTCTATATATATAAAGATGGGTGGGCGGGTGGGTCTGTCTGTACGTTTTTTATACAAATCTACAGTTTTATTCCGATCTTGATAAAATTTCGCATACATGACCTTCAAAGCATGAGGAAGGTCACTGTCTACCTCAGATTTCGGAAAAATAATAAATATCGATTAAAAAAATCGATATTCATGTTTATGGCAAGGCATATTAATGAGAAATATCTCATGACCAACAATGCAAGGCAAAGTTTGTACAACAATAGGTATCAACAATGGTATCAGCACGCAATTCACAAACACACTGCATGAACCAACAATATATATCTCATGACCAACAATGCAAGGCAAAGTTTGTGCAACAATACGTATCAACAATGGTATCAACACGCAATGCACCAAAACAAGGCAGGGATCAGCAATATATATATCTCAAGACCAACAATGAAAGGAAAAGTTTGTGTAAGTGTAATTATCCCGGGCAAGGCCGGGTAACTCTTCTAGTCTTCTATATATATAAAGAAGGATGTTTGTGGGTCTGTGGGTCTGTTTCTGTATGTTTTTTATACAAATCTACAGTTTTATTCCGATCTTGATAAAATTTCGCATACATGACCTTCAAAGCATGAGGAAGGTCACTGTCTACCTCAGATTTCGGAAAAATAATAAATCTCGATAAAAAATCGATATTCATGGTTATGGCAAGGCATATTAATGAGAAATATCTCATGACCAACAATGCAAGGCAAAGTTTGTACAACAATAGGTATCAACAATGGTATCAACACGCAATTCACAAACGCTCTGCATGAACTAACAATCAATATCTCATGACTAACAATGAAAGGAAAAGTTTGTGCAAGTGTAATTGGTTTGGTTTGGTTTGTTTGGTATTAACGTCCTTTTCAAGCAAGTGTAATTATCCCGGGCAACGCCGGGTACCTCTTCTAGTTGACTATATGAGGAAACCCTTTGTCTGCCATAACCACATCATCAGGCTCCAGCTTTCTTAAAATGCCACAATGATTAGTGATGAAGCTGTCAGTGCTTCTACCTCCATATCCACACGATAAAAATGTTATCAATCCACTCGGGGCAATTCCGATCAAATATTTAATAGTATACCCACCCTTATATTGAGAATATAGCAATATTTGCTGCTCAATTGTTTCGGGTCTCTCCGTGTACATTTCTGTGCAATCGATTATTACACGACATTTGGGATAATTCAGCTTAAAACATTCAGGCATAGTTTTACAAATGCTATATTTTGAAGGCCAAATAAGCCATGATTTTGTGGCTTGGCAGAGAATATTTAAAATGTTAAAAAGGTTCTACAAGCTATTGTGTGATGTACAAAGAATAATCCTGATAAAGCCGTAAATGTGATGCCTAATTTAATTTTCATTAAAATTATCAATAATTTGTCTTCCAAGCATATTTCATGTTTTTTTGTGTTTTCTTTTGGTAATATGCTTAACAGCAAGGCAAAAACATCAGATCCCACTGAACATAACTTTTTTAGAATCTGAGGCTGCGTTTTGACATCCTGGTAACCATTAAATGAGCAGGTGCGATGGTCAGGTCCAACTGCAGTTGAAATGCTATTTCTGCTGTGAGTAACCTGGGTACTTGCATTGCAGCTTGGATTTATTGAAGACATATATAGTTTACAAGTTCCATTGTTTGTTATGTCAGAAATGCCTACTTGAACTTCAACCTGCAATTTAAAAATGTTATACATGATTTTATATAATGCTAATGTTATTTATTTATTTACTCTTAAAAATTTTATTCATAAATTTGACTTACACTCTTTGATGACTCTATGTTCAATGTTGTTTGGCTGTCATCGGAAACTGCAGCATCGCTTGTTACAAGTTCATCATCACAGACATCCAGCTGAGCTTCAATGTATGAATTACATACCTGAATTACATACCTTTTCAATTTTAGATTTTTTTTTATGTCGTATTACATACCTGTAAGATATTTAAAAAGAGTCGATATGAACAAGATAAATGTTTAGTTAATTCGTTTAATCACTTTTGTTACCTTTTGTGGCGAGAATTTGCTGCACATGAAGCAGACGACTTGCTGAGATGTTGCATTGTTGGATATATTGTTGGATTGAAGCAGACGACTAGCTGGATATATTGTTGGATTGAAGCTAGGATTTAATGGATTTTCACTTTTTTTTATTGTCGATAAAATGTTGACTGCATAAGCGTGAATTTGTTGTAGGCTGCCAATCAGTATTGTTCTTACTACACGAATGATTGATCTATTAGTTTATGTAAAAATTATTATAATAAAACTCAACTCAGTCACTCACTTTTTGCGTTTTGCAAATCGTATCCATGCTCTTCTTTTCTCTATTTCCCATGGCTTATTTGAAATTCTATAAAAATGAACTGTAGGTTGATGGTTTTTTACATTTTGTTCAGTGTTTATACACCCAAATACGCAACAATTTCTGTTTGCCATGTTGCCAATTTCCGTGCTTTTCGTTTGTTCGCTAAACACTGAACTCACCCCAAAAGTTGCAAATTTCAACACCACTGGCGCTATACGTCGCTAGTAAACACACCTGCATCGGACTAAAAACGCTTGCAGCACCGCCTTATCGTGAGCTAAAAATTTTTATTCATGATTTCCAGGCCTAGTATCCTTGTGAATATGAAATAAAGGATGGGTATAATACGATACGGATAATATTAACTTTACTGCCGACCCACGTTTCGGTGTTATACCATTTTCAAGGCTCGCATAATAGTAACAAAATTAATTTTTCCGGTTTAACTATTATGCGAGCCTTGAAAATGGTGCAACACGAAACGTGCGTCGGCAATAAATTATCCGCTACGTGTAGTATCAACACCCCCTGTAATAAAGCCGTGAAACCAAGTTTCCAACGTCACACTCACGTGACTTGGCAAATGGCGCCATATACAAACCATCGTAATTATTAATTATATTTTGTTTATTATATTAACTCAAATTCTGATAAAAATTTCTGTTAATTTTAGAATTATTTAAAAATTATATCATTTTTAATTGTTACAAATATCAATTTCAATTTATATTCTTTAGCTGAAATTTAATAATAATGCTAAAATTAAATAAATTGCTATTTTTTTTATTCATTAAAATTTCTGAATTCTTATTTACAAAAATCAATATAATATTTCCATGATTTCTATTTAAAAATCGAGCTCGTGTATTTACTCCATTACATGAGCTGCCCTTCTAATGACGTCGGAAAGTTGGTGTCAAGGCTTTGTTTTCGGAGGTGTTGGTAGTATCATCACCTTCTAAACTACAGGCCTCACAACAGACGGTGAAAACGTCATCAATATTAGGCCCAAACAATAGCGCTCTAACAAAAGAGAATTTTATCAATATAAGAATCGTCATTTTCCCTTAATATTATTATTTAAAAATATATTAGTTCCAATTTTAATTATATTTTGCAAAATATTTTTAGAACTATGTTGTTTTTGAGTGCATGAAAATTCAGGAAGGAAGAAATCATTTTTTTTATTACCTCCTTTGCTAAGAGCGCTTTTGTTTGGGCCTGATGTTGATGACGTTTTCCACGTCTGTTGTGAGGCCTGAAGTTTAGAAGGTGATGGTAGTATCCGTAGCGTAGACCCATCCTTTAGAAATTTTAGTTTCATTTTCAGTTTCAATGCAGCCAGAATTATTGACTTAATACTGCCTAAATTAATGTATTCTATAAAATTTTAAATAAATAATTGATAAACCAACTATTGAATGCATTACATAGCTCACTATTAATTTTGGGCATCAACTACAGAGGTTGAGTCAAAAGTATTGGCCGATCACCGCGCAAATTTTTAAATGGGCACCAGACAGGAATCACTCATTGCTAATCTTCAAAGGCCGGCCAGGTGGCCGAGAGGGCTAGGGCGTAGGCTTTCTAGTTCTCGAGTCCGCCTGGTCGTGGGTTCGAATCCCGCCGTGGGCATGGATGTTTGTATTTGTCCGGGGCTGCGTACAGATATAACTTGTGTAAACAGCGCAAAATGACCTTAGTAATCGACTCCAAAAATTCTAATAAACCAACCAACCAACCTAATCTTCAAAGTAGAGTCCATCATGCTCGATGGTGTTCATCCGACGATCAGCCAGTTGGCGAATGCCCTCGCGAAACCACTCCTCCGGTTTCTGGCCGAAACGATCACCACGGCGTCTTCAACCTCACTGACATTAGCGAAGCGCCGTCCACGCAGAAAGTGCACCATGGACCGGAAGAGATGGTAGTCGGAAAGTGCCAGGTCGGAGCTGTATGCTGGATGTGGCGGAACCTCCATTTATTCCTGCAGTTGACAACACACTTCACCCGTTGTTGTGATTGCGCGCGCGTCAGCTCGTGGGGCACAACTCGGCAGCTCCTGTTGACGTTTCCCATGGCGTGCAGATGTCGAACCACACTCGATTGTGATGTCCCGATGTCCGCCGCTAGTCCACGGGTGGTGTTGCCTGGGTTGGCTTCCAATTCTTGCCGTAGGGCTGCGTCATCCACTTCTTTGGGTCTTCCACTCCTTGGCCCATGTCTCCAGACGAAAAGCGGGAGAACCACCGTCGTGCTGTCCGTTCATTGGTCACACCCTGACCTTCCACCCTGCAAATTTCGGCGGCTGCTGCTCGCGCACTGGTCCCTTTTCCAAAAGTGACGAAGGAGCCCGCGTATCCAATTTTTCTGACATATTTTTACACTGGCTGACGCAGGTGGCACAATGTCTATGGCATTCAAATTCGTACTGACGTTTCTTCCCACTCTTTTCTCTTAATAAACTGCGGTTCTTGAAACTTCCTTATTATATAGGCTATGCTTGAAGTAATGGAAAATGTCAGAAGTTCGATGACCATTTATATCTATAGACAAGGCCAGCTCACTCAGACAAAATGGCGACAATATGTAGGTGAGATGGATTTTTTTTAAATGCTGAGCAAACAGAATGTAAAAATTCACAATATTCTTCTCATTAAAATATTACAATAATGTATTTTAGATTTATTAAGCTAAACTGACTTTTTCAAGGAGAATTATTTTTTCTTACTAGATTTTAAATAGTTAGACGATTGTAATATTTTAATGTGAAGACTATTGTGAATAAAATAACATACAGTGCATTTTTTTACATTCTTTGGCTGAACATTAAAAATCATCCATCTCAGCTGTATCATCTACCAGGCTTCTATTGCCGCCATTTTGTCTGAGTGAGCTGGCCTTGTCTATAGGAGGCCTTGCTATCTGGATGGATGGATGGATTTTCAGCCTGTCTCTCCCCTTTTATCCAGGAGACTAGCTGTTGGGGATGAAAGGATGATGGTGAAAATAGACAAACACAAACATCCATGCCCTCGGCGGGATTCGAACCCGCGACTCGCTAGTTACGAGAGCGTCAAGACGTGCGCCTCAACGCTCTCGGCCACTGAACCGGCAGACCGTGATCTAAAGACAATGGCATGGCCGACTAGATTATAGAAGTCCTGGCCATTCGATGCTTTTCCTCATCTAAAATGGGAGTCAAATAGGTTTCTTATTTTTGCCACAATGGCGCTAAAACTCGTCCCCATGCATGAAAATAATGCGTTATTAATAGCCTTTAATTGATCTTTATTAACAGTCATTTTTGCATTATTAATAAAAATTATTCTCAAAAATTTACTCAAAAGTAAATTTTGAAAATTTGATGTATGTTCTTTTCAATGGCATACATTAAAGAACGTCATTGGTTTTTTAATATACGTCATTGGTTCTTTTATATCACATCCACATCGTAGCCATTCGATATGCTTTGTTCTTCTTTTAATTATTATCCTGATGATTTTAGAATTACATATGCCTTTGAAGAAATTGATATTTCATTAAAAGTTTTTGAATTTGCATTTTATGATGGATTTTAAAGGAAATAAATGCTTTTCTTTCATTCAATATTTATGTTCTCCTTTCATTTTAATGATCCATTTCAAATTTAATAATGACCCTGTTTTGGAGCAGTTTTTTTTTAAATGGTAGAAAAATGTTTTGGAATTTTTTTAAAAATTTATTTAAATGGTGCACGGGTTTCCGTGAAATTAGGTGTTAAGTTCTAGACATATTGACTCAGGGAAAGGGCAATAACGAGCAAACATTCTTCAAAATATCATTGTTTCAGTTATTTCACGCGCAAAAAAAGACATGAGAGAGACACGGCAACATAAAACATGGAGGACGACGATGCAAATAGTGGCACTGATAGCAGTGACAGTGACTTATTAACAAGCTCAGGTTTTAGTGGTACGGAATCTGATAAAAGTCGGTCAGGCCGGAATGTAGTGCGAACGGTTTAGCTTCATCAGCTAGCCTGAGCTGAGCTAGCCCGAATAAGCTAGCTCAACTCGATCTAGCCCGAATAAGCTAGCTCAACTCGATCTAGCCCAGCTGTAGGGCGAATGGGGTATTAGGGACATCAAGTGCATCAGCTCTTGGAGGAATGGGGAAGTTCAACCCACTCACTCCTTTGATAAGCTTTGAGGGGAACAGCTTACCAAATGCTATTTAACTACGCCAGTTACTCCTTACGTGCCAAGATTCAGCCACACCAACCGTAATTGCCATTTTCTACCGCTTTGTGATAAGTGCGGTAAAGAGGGTCATGAAAAACACTCCTACGATCCAACACAATGATGTAGCAATTTTAGAGGTGGCTCCGGTTGTCTAACGAGACTGCCCAATTTGGAATTCTAAGCGAGAGATCCAAGCAATTTAAGTCAAAAATCAGTGTTCTTATTTTGAGGGTTGGTAGCTGTTCTCCAAGACCAGCATCACATGGGTTACGTGTTAGACATTTTTATGCAGAGGCCATGAAGAAGACTGTAACTACAGGTTCCATGACAGATGCAGCATTACCAGAAAAAAGCAGCTCCTTACTGCAGAAATCTGTATTACCAAAAAAATGAAGCTATGCAACACCATAGAAAAAATGAGAGAAGCAAGAAGAAAAACGAGAAAATCCTAAATTTGCCAAAGACGGTGCACAACCAAAAAGATTACGTTAAAAGTTCAAATATACAACAACAGCGAAGAAATACCTTGAAAGAAACGGCTCCCCCAGAAATCTCAGAAATAATTCCTTCATCGTCATTATTTAAGTAGAAGATGATATATCGGATAACGAGATGGCCGAAATATACCAAAATAAGGGATAGTTATTAACAATTTTAATCAATTTACATATATTGAAAATTTTAACTGTCTGTGTAAGTTTACGATACTGTTCTTTTTATATGTACTTCCAAATTTAGTGTGGTTTCATTATTCTACTTGGGATTCCTATAAGCTAGGATGATCCCCTGTTTCTGAAGGGTTACCTCGCATTCTTAAAGAACAGGGCATTACTCTATCTTATAGGAATCTTAATTCTCTTAAGAATTTGTTGGGTACCTTAAAGTCAAGTCTCCTCCAACATTGCATTCTGGCCTCAGTGAGATTTCTTGTGGCAAATGTATTGCGGAGACGAGATGAAAAGAGCACTTAGCCCATGCATGTTTCGTACGCCCCAATAAATCAGCAGCAGGCATACATATACTAAGAACTGGACAATACATCCGGTAAAAAGAAAAGAACCTAAAGTTATTACGGCACGTCAACGACAACATACTGTCAAATGCCCATGAACAGTTGAAAATCAAGAAAGACTTCGGCCTACTATTAAAAATTTGGATCAAGACCTCCTAGGAGATGCAAAATTATTAAATTTGATTGGTAGTAATAATATAATTTTTGCTTTTTTCTTTAACTTAATTATTCTTTGTAATTTTCGACATTCCTGGATTGGCTGCGTTTTTGCACCCGTTCTATACTTTTTATACCCCCTGGTATTGACTTCATATCAGTGTAAGAAGAAGTTGATACTGATGTCAGATCCAAAATAAAAATTTGGAAAAAGCCCCTTATCGTTTTGTTTATTTTTGACAGCAATTGAAATTCAACTCATTCTATCGACGATATCTTTCTGAATTTTCACGATATTTGTTTGGGCTTTTTATAAGAGTAGCTCTATACATTTTGCTAACAAATTATTCAAAAGGTAAATTTGGTAACGCTTGCGCATGCGCAGTTAAACATTATTTAGTAAAAATGCTCATATTTCATCAAATATTTAATATTTTTATATTATGTTTGCAGGATGTTGTCTCTACTGTAGTTTGTAAAGTTTTTTGAAAATGGCATTGAATTGGATTGAAAATCCTGCATGTTATAAACAAAACACTTAAGAAAACTTTTCGACTTTTTTAAAGAAACCTTTATGTCTCCATGAATATACGTGCTATTCTCATAAAAATTAACACAGATTAAATAAAGGAAGCCTCATAAGCATATGCTACAACTGCAATGGAGTTCAAGCATTATTTTTTACATGGTGATCCCATATTTTTGTTTGTTTTGGTTCACTTTGTTGCTAGACCTCTATTTTTTCTAGATATTCCACAAAATGTCTAAAATCGAAAGTGTCCGATTACTTTTGGTCAGATAGTGTATTTATGAAATGGGGAGGCCGTGGCCTACTGAGCTTTCGCAGAGCAAGCCAGCTCTTTGAAGTTAAACACCACCGAGCACGGCTAGTCACTGGATGGGTGCCATTAGTGATTGTTACGATTATTTCTTAGCAGAGTTAATGAATAATCAGGAGGAAAGAATAACGTAAACGAATTTTTTTGCGAAAAAGAAATTTATTTGGAATTATTAAAAATTACAAGAGTAAAATTAATGATTGGCTCTACTTAAGCTAAGTCCAATCTCATCAGTTGAAATCATAAAATATTGCAGTAGAAAAACGTCCAGGTAAGTATTATAATTTAACATTAATCTCTTTCAAGAATTAAAATAATTTTATAGTCAATAATAATTATTAAACTTCTTTGTAGCTGGAAGAAGATGAGCTGCCTGGTAACACCATGGATCCATTGAACATCAAGTCTGGCTCGGCCGTATCGATTTCTGAGGCTAGACACGTAAGTAACTGGTCCATGCTCTAGTAGGATGTGGAAAAGCTTTTGCGGAATCCGTCAAAGGCAGCTATGAAATACAATTTCATAAATCAATAAATGCAATTATTAAAGCAAGAATGTCAATTCTTTTCTTTTTCCCTACAGTCCATAAAAGGAATAATAGCACTAGCAATTATCATTAAAGCAAGAGGTAGATATAGATAACAATACTACTATCCAAATTTATCTTTGTAGGCGAAGTAAAATAGAGATATGACTTATAACCCACGCTGAATACAATTACTAAATTAGACAATAATATATTTATTCAGATTTATCTTTATAGCTGAAGCAGACTAAAGATATGACTCAAACCTCACGTTGAGCATAGCTAACTACGCATATCTTCATTATTAATGAATAAAGTTGTACGCATTCAATAAACTTAACAACTTTATGAACACAAATAATTTACCAGCTCTCAATAAGCAATCGGCTGTAAATTCTTTTCTCAACTTAGCAGTAGATGATAAACGTAAATATAGGAACCTTAATCCTTCGATATCTTTTCTCAACTTAGGCAGAGACGCTTAACTACGACGCTAAAGCTCTATTACGAAGATAACATATTACATTGGCTCCAGCCTCGAATTAGATACGCAGACAAGTTGCATGGAAAATTTCCTTTTTCATGGAGCTTCCTAAATTCATCTACAACACCGTTCTTGGCTGTCCGTCTCGCAAAATTCCAAGAGACGTTTTATTTCCAACGAGGTGAGGCGCATTAACAAGAGGGGCGCAGGTAATGTACGCTGCGATTAAATTTGTTGAGAGGCGGCGTAATAAATTTTAAATGCGTGAAACGGTGGTTTCACTTCGACCATGAGAAAAGCCATTCAAATAGCTAAAGTTAATTTGTTGGTGAAAACCTAGACATTTAGTGCTAACCTTTACAACGTTAATGAAACATCCCTTGTCGTGGCGGTTGCAAGAGTCGAGCTCACGATTCCGTTCTGCGTTGCCAGCAGTTCGTTGCCGCTCTCCATTACTTAACCTCGGCATTCTTTCGTGCTTCAGGCCCTCGACTTTCCATGAGCGCTGATGACTTGTGTCGGAAAGCCAATCTTGCGTTCGCCTTCGTTTCCACTTGCCTCTCTCGATTCCAGGCTCCATCTCCCTTGGTCTCTGCATATAATAGAAGGGAAAGTACAACAGCTCCCGAGCCGGCCACACCCCCTCCTGTTTCGGCATGGTCGCGCATTTCATTGATTTTGTTCACAGTTAGTGGTTATTATTCAATAAAAGCACGCCAATTCTATTATAGAAGGATCAGACAACGTAACTATGCTTCCAGTTTAGGATTTAGAAACTTTTTTGAGAAGTAATAGTCCCCATTCTAAAGTAAGACCTCAGCTCGGTTAAGTGCCGCCCATGTTGTCAGGCGGATTTTTGCTGAAGCTGCGGCGCTGCGATCGAAGTCGCTCGTGCGAAAGCTCTAACTGATAGTCACTAATGCTGAAAACGCACGATTTAAAATTCCAATAATTCCTGTTTAATTTGCCTGACTGCGAATATAACGTCATAGGTGAACATGGGATACATGTGTCTTCAATCTAAAATTGTCCAAAATGTCCAGTTGTCCAAGAAAGTTGTTTTTAATAAAAACAATGCCTCGCTGTTTTGATACTGATTTCATCAATAGAAACATTATTATATGTGTAGTTATATTCTAAATGGGTCTAAAAAATTTATAACTTGCAAGAAATGCTCTGAATTATTTGTAATTTCTTGATTCTGTGCCATCAGAAGCTTATTTTACTTTACGTATATAAAAATTACAATAGCTTTCTCGTCAAGCTTTCATTGATACATGGATTTTATTAGAGTCTATTTGGAAAAAATAATGGGAATACAAGAATTAGCAACTTAGAGATCGTTCACAAAATATGTTCGCTAAAATGACAAAATTTTAACCTCAACCTCTTTCCCTTTGTAACATTGAAACATTAATAAAAAACCCTCCCCCATATGAACGTACAGAATTTATTAGAATACCCCCCCCCATTAAAAGAGGAAATCTTTTCACATAAAAAGGAGCCGTGACCACTTTTGCATAGACCGAAGCGAATTTTTAAAAATTTAGGCGAACCTTTTGATACCCCCCCCCCCCATTTATCCGTTCATTTTGTCACAGTTTCGAAATTCCCACCCTCCCTTCTCCGTCAAGCGAACGTATTTTCTGAATAACTCTTTAAATGAGGTTAGTAATGAAAAATATGAGAACATAACGAATTTGTATTTAAGTTCAACCATTGGCAACCATGTTTGAAGAACAATAAAAGTTGGATTTCAGTTTGCTTTTTTTAAATGTCCAGCTTTAAAGTTAAATAACTTTATTTAAGATTTATATTAAATTTATGTTAAAATTGTATAACTTAATATCAAGAACAGATGAAGGTAAGTTCTTGTTAATATAAATTATAAAATTTCTTAAACGCGTTATTGATTAAGGTTAAATGTACTCCAAAAAGTTTTTTAACATCGTTATCACAATAATAGGTATACAAATTTCATATATCTATAGCGAATTTATGCTCTGAAATAGCCAAAAACCATGCAACAACATTGAAATTCAACCTGATTTACGATCTATTTCGATTGAAGCGCCCTCATACGAGTGGACAGTGCAACTCGGGAGCTGGCGTACTTTCCCTTCTATTACTATGTATGGTCTCTGCTTCTTCCAACCGACCGTCCTCTCGCGCACTCTCTGTTGATCTCTTTTTGAAACTCTCGTTCAAAAATACTTTTGTTTCCTGTACAAGTGCGTACGGCGCTTGTGACAGTGATATACAACCTTTAACCCCCGTGCTTCTGAGGGCACGTAAAGCCGTCGGTCCCGGCTGCTGCTACAATCTTTACAGTAGTCGTTAAAGCATTGTCCCACCATCTCCCCTAGAGGTTGGCGTCAGGAAGGGCATCCGGCCGTAAAAACACCATTGCCAAAACCAACAACAACAGCGATCCCATGGGGGAAAATGGGAAAAGCAGAGGAAAAAGAGAACTTTCCTCGATATGAGAACTTTCCTCGATCACACATTCAATCACAGATGGATAGGACGAAGAGAATGTGCTACGGAGTTCCCGCCTCGATCTCCCGATTTAACCCCTTTGGGGAACTTTAAAGAACACGGTGTACGCCACAAACACACAAACACTGACGGAATTAAGAGATCAGATTGAACATTCTATAAATGATATTTCATTAGTTACAATCCACTCGGTGTTGGGAGTGTACTGTGGCAGAAGGTGGACATTTTGAACATATACGGGCTTAAGGAAGTTTAAGGAATAATATACAACCAACCTTATATTTCTATCTCATTTCCTTTCTGAGTTATAACGTTTCAAAGAGTGTGTACATTAACTTGGGACACTGTATAAATTGTTAATCCTTGGCGCTTGAATTTCGCAGAATGATGGCCACAAGATGGCCGAAATGTATATACGATTGTTGTGGACAAAAGGGCTTTTCCCCCCTTGTATCTAAATTTTTGTTTTTCTGGTTTATCTACTGTGTTTATCTACTGTGTTTAATATGATTTTTAACTTTTATTCTGCAACTTAATTAATCTTGCGCATAGGGCGCAAATAACATAAGTTGTTGACGCACCCATAATTCCAACCAATCGTCCAACCGTGCATGGAGGAGGATGCTGTCCTTCACCTCTGCCAGTGAATGAATGCCTCCACGATAAACAATGCTTTTGAGATAACCCCAAAGCCAAAAATCGCAGAGAAATAAATCGGATGAAGAGGGAGGGGGTCATATTGTTGAGGACACGACTGATGAGGGTCGGAGTGATGTTGTCAACAGCTGTATCGTGTGGAAGTGAACCTGAAAGGTGAGTGTGTAAAGACATTCTCTTTGTTGAATCTGTGGCTTGACAACAAGTGCCTTTGCAATAGCTTCTGTTACCTGTGGTCCCCGAGTTTCCTTCCTCTTCCTGATCGAATAGCAACGCTTCTTGTTTCTCAAAACGTTGTACCAGGTCACAACGGTTCAGTGGACCTCGATGCGATGACTTCTGGCGCCGGTACACTCGTAGCGCCGCGGTAGTATTCTCGTTGTTCAAATAAAACAACTGCATTCTTGTTGGTCTGACGATGTCAATACCATTGTGCTTATCAAATCTTCTGTCGGGCTCACTCACCCTTATATACATTTTTGCAAATGAGGATCGCTGTGAGCACCAGTCGGCAGAACCGTTCAAAGGATGAGTGATCTTGACAAAGGATCAAAAAAGCTCTTGTTCACAACAAATGATCAATACCAAAAATCGTATGTAAATTTCGGCCCTTTTGCGGCCATCTTTCGGCGAAATGCAAATACCAAGGATTAACAAGTTATAAGCAGTCGAATACTAAATAGTCACACTAATTGTAAGCACGTTAGTGTGAGCGCTAAATAATCAATCACAGAAGGCATTAAATATATGATAAAGGCAATAAACGGATATTTATAAGAAGAAAGGACGAGACACAAAAACCCTGGAATACAATAGATAATAGTTAATAAATATGAAAAATAAAATAATAATTAACAAATAACAAAATAATAATAAAAATAAGTAAAATCAAAATAAGACTATAAAATCAAATAAAAAGCTGACGTTTCGGATAGAGCCTATCCTTTATCAAAGCTAAAAAGGATAGTTCTCTAAAAGCAAATAGAATATTAGAGAATTATCC